>CM055271.1:90707779-90948606 GCA_029237695.1 Conchocele bisecta | reverse complement strand
CCCAAGGTGACCTTCGATCTTAGTCAGCACACGAAAGCAACAACTGATCCATCCATTTTTAAATCACTTTTTCTTGAGGTTAAAGACAGATACAATACATACACTCCGCTTTTTACTGACGGCTCAAAGATCGGGGATCGGGTAGCATCTGCTGCCGCTGTCTCCGAGGGAGATCTTCAATCCAGACTCCCAGACAAATCTTCATATTCCTCTCTGGATTTAACTCTGTGTCATCCTTCTCTGTATTTAGACTTTACGTGGAAAGTTGGTGACGACCTATGTGGGAGTGACCACTTTCCTGTCTTCTTGCAGAGTAATGGACCACCATCCACTGACAGAGTCCAGAGGTGGAAATTACATAAAGCCGATTGGGACACATTTCGTAATATGTGCATGATTGAACTAGATTTTGATCGCTTTCGAGATGCGGAAGATCCACTAGAACACTACGTTTCCCTTTTACACGATATTGCAGAAAAGACAATACCAAAAACCTCGGCAAAGCCCAAACGTGTCAATAAACCATGGTTTGACGAAGAATGCAAAGAGGCAATGACTGCTCGTAAGCAGTCTATTCGTCAAATCAATAACAACGCATCACCAGATAATTTAAATGCTCATAGAATTTTTAGAGCGAAAGCTCGATGCACAATTAAAGCTAGCAAGAGAAGGACTTGGAGATCTTTTGTCTCCAAGTTGAATTCACGATCTAAAATGAAAACCACATGGGACATGATTCGTAAGATAAACGGTAAAGGTAAATCAACTTCTATCAATCACCTCAACGAAGCAGGACATAAAGTATCTTCCAAAACAGACATTTCAAACACATTAGCAGATACCTTCTCCAGGAACTCCTCATGTAATAACTATTCTGAGGAGTTCTTGAAGGTGAAATCTGAGCAAGAGAAACTAAACTTAATTTTAATTCAGACAATTCAGAACATTACAACGCTCCTTTCTCTATGAGGGAATTAAAAGCTTCCCTCGAGAAAGCACATGATACATCTGCAGGCCCTGATGATATCCACTACCAACTGCTTAAACATTTACCTGAACACTCTTTAGACAACCTCCTTGAAATATTTAATACCATTTGGGAACAAGGCGTCTTTCCGCCTTCATGGCGGGAAGCTACAATCATACCTGTTCCCAAACGGGCAAGGATCACACCGACCCATCAAGTTACCGTCCCATAGCACTTACTAGCTGCGTCTGTAAAACCATGGAACGAATGATTAACGACAGGCTTGTCTGGTTTCTGGAATCCAATGGACTGATATCTGAGTATCAATCTGGATTCCGTCGCCAGAGAAGCACTGCCGATAATCTGATTAGACTCGAAGCATTCATTCGAGACTGGTTTGTTAACAATGAGCATATAGTTGCCATATTTTTTGACCTAGAAAAGGCATATGACACGACGTGGAAGTATGGGATTATGAAGGACCTTCATGACCTCGGTCTGAAGGGTCATCTCCCTGATTTTATTTCTAATTTTTTGAAAGACAGACAATTCCAAGTCCGAGTCGGTACAACCCTTTCTGATCCCCATGAACAGGAAATGGATGTACCGCAGGGAAGTATATTGTCTGTTACCCTTTTTATTTTTGCATTAAACTGAATAATATTGTAAAAATGCCTGCAACCAGGTGTTGACTGTTCTTTATATGTCGATGATTTTTTAATATGTTACAAATCAAAGAACATGCATACTATTGAGCGCCAATTACAACTGAGCCTCAATAGAATAAACAAGTGGACCACAGAAAACGGCTTTAAGTTTTCGAAATCTAAAACTAACTGCATGCATTTTTGCAAAAGACGCGGTCTTCACCCTGATCCCGAACTTAAACTGGGAACACATCCCATCCCAGTTGTTCGGGAGAGCAGAAATTTCTTGGTCTTATCTTTGATCCTAAACTCACTTTTATTTTAAAACCCCATTTACGATACTTGAAAGCTAAATGCCAGAAAGCACTCAATTTAATGCGAGTGGTAGCAAATCATGACTGGGGTGCAGACCGAAAGGTGCTACACCGCCTTTACATCGCACATGTTCGCTCAAAACTAGACTACGGATGCACTGTATATGGGTCTGCCAGTAAATCCGATCTTCGGACGCTCGATCCAATACATCACCAAGGCTTACGACTCTGCCTGGGTGCATTCCGTACGTCTAACGCACAGAGCTTATATTGTACCTGCATTCGCAACCAAACCAATGATGCAGGTGGGATAACGCAAAAACGCAAACTTCAAAATGGGAAGAGTGACTGGATTTAATGGTGTATCGCAATTCGCAAATGTCATCAATTTACATCCATCAAACACGTCAAAACTGAAATAAAAAGTACAAGCTTAATAGCAATATTGTTCAGTACAAATCATTCAATTATACCATTAATTTCCAGCACACTTTGGGGGCATTTGCAACTAAAACATTGTTTGACAGCGCATGAGAATTGTTTTCCATGAAAAGGATTCTCCCGTTCTGTCAACAATGTATTTGGCGAGAATAATCTAAAAATGGGGATTAAGCAATAAACCACATAATTACTATAGCACTGTAGGGGTCAATAAATAACCTTGCTTTAAAAGCATCTGATATATTTGTTCGTATAACATTGTCATCCGGAATTAGGTACATGACGGAATTCGGTACCATGCAATGATAACAATATCATAATCGGTAAAATGGAAAATACAATACAATAGGCATAAATGTGACGCATAAAGGTTCGCAGGACGCATAAAATGCTATACCTATGTGGCCATTTTGTCTTAATTACGTAGAAAATCGCAAATTGACGATAATTAAATGTCTCGTGTTGAACGTTCGGCCAACGATTTCGCAAAGGGACAAGTTTAATCCAAGGGGAAGAACTCCAACGCAATTATTGACACCAGCGTGTTCGGACTTTATGTAAAGTGTGGACTGGTTTCTCAAACGCAAGTTGCTACAGTTACATGGCTCCCTAAATTAGTTCAATTAACTAATTTAAAGTAATTTTACAAAGAATAAACACATGACATAATGTTGCACTACAGTACAACTGATCACTGAATATTTACAATGGCTCCTCGACGGGGATCACCTCGGTTTCCTTAAGCAGGACTAACTTATGTATTGGTCGTTCAAGGTGGACAACGGATGTTTTCCGTTTGCCCTTGCTGTCCAGACTTGATTGACCAACAGCGATCTTAGCCTTACGCACGCAACCGTCTTCGTCAGTCTGAACGTCAACAATGCGACACAATTGCCACTGATTCCTTGGCTGATTATCGTCTTTAAGAAGAAGAACATCTCCTACGGCCAAGTTCCTACGAGGAGAGTTCCACTTCTCACGAACCTGCAAATTTTGGATATACTCGAGCGCCACCTGAACCAGAACTGGTTTAATCAGATATTGAACTCGTCTCCAACGCTTGCGAGAATAGATATCGGGCTTTTGGAAATTTCCTGGAGGTGGGAGAACAACGTCTGATTTCATTGTGAGTAACATATTGGGGCTCAATGGAGAAGGGGACATGGGATCGTGGATCGTGTCAACAGTAAATGGTCGGCTATTGACAATGGCCGCGGCCTCGTATAACAGAGTTCTCAAACTCTCGTCGTCCAGCTGCGAGCCATGCTGATGCAATAGTGTTGACAATAACAAATTACGAACTGAACGAATCTGTCCCTCTCCCCAGACTCCTCCCAGTGTGATGCAGAGGGAACATTCATCTTAACGTCAATCAAATCGCAGTTTGCTTTCAACAGAAATTGTCTAACCTGTTCCTCATCAAGCTCCCCAAATGCGTCCTTTAATTCCCTCTCAGCCCCGACGAAGTTTGAGCCACGATCTGATCGCAGTTGCCGCACTGGACCTCGAATCGCAATGAAACACCGCAAAGCATTTATGAAAGAGTCTGTGCTCAGAGAGTTGCAGGTTTCAACATGGATTGCACGACAGGCCAAACATGTGAAGAGAACACCATATCGTTTCAGCTCCTTTCTACCCTCCTTAATGTACCATGGGCCAAAAAGATCAACCGCACAATATGTGAATGGAGGAGAAGGTTCCAGCCTATCCGGGGGTAAATCTGCCATTTTCTGCTCCTGTGGAAAACTTCGCAATCTCCTACACATGACACAGTTTTGAATGCGGGACGACACAGCAGAGCTACAGCCGATAATCCAGAATCCGTTGGACCTGATCTCATTTGTTGTGATACCTCTACCTTGGTGTTGTACCTTAGCATGAAAATGAGAAATGACCAACTCTGTTACGTGACTCTTTCTAGGCAGGACAATTGGGTGTTTGACCAAGTCTGATAGATTCGCATTTTGAATTCGACCACCCTCCTACTCGCAATAATCCATTCGGAATCTAAGAAAGGGCAAGGGCCAACTTATGCAACCTTGATTTGCCATTCAATGTCCTGTGACGGAAAAGTTGTTCCTTTCTGGTAGAGGGGACTCCAGTTATCTCATTGCCTATGAGATATTTGATTTCCTGTTTGAAGTCGTTCAACTGTACGCATTTGAGTATCTCTACTTCATCTACTTCAGCTCTTTGCAGCTCTGACACCGTGATGGCTGATACTCAGGAAGACACTTGAGTCTAAGACAATCCAGGGATTCCACTTTAGCTGGTTTCTTGACAGTTTTATTTCGTAGTTTGTCAATGAACCTCAAACAGACTGCTACAGCCCGTTTCGCCCTGTGCCAGTCTGAGAATATAAGATTCTTTCAAGAATAGAGCTGGATGGGTTGTGTTCTGATTGAGAGCTAAAGCACTGACTTCGCTTGACTTCTGGATCATCTGGACTCATCTCGGAGTTCACTCCTTCTTGTTCTGAAAGCACACTTTCCCACACGAAATCTGGACCTCGGAACCATTTAGATTCGTTTAAATCCTTGGCAGACGCGCCCCGAGACGCAATATCCGCGAGATTCAAACCAGAGCTCACATATCTCCATTGAGATGGCTGGGTACGTCCCGTATTTGTTGAACTCTATTGGCAACAAAGACATGAAACCGACGAGCTTCATTTGATAGGTAACCAAGGACAACCTTACTATCGGTCCAGAAGACATGACTCACAGACAAGCCAGGGAAATTCAGTTCTCGATCAAGACAAGATCCTACTTTGACAGACAGTAGTGCAGCTGTGAGTTCCAAGCGGGGAACTGTAATGGGTCTCAAAGGAATGACCCATGAGCAAAGAGCAATGGACCTGGTTTGATTCGTTCACAAGGCGAAGGTACGAACACTGTCCGTATCCTGATGTACTCGCATCCGAGAAATGATGCATTTCGGCTGATTTCACATCCCCGAAATCCTTTGGCTTGATGCATCGTTGAATATCAATCATGGTGAGATCTTTCAATCCGCTGCGCCAATGATCCCATCTTGCCCGCAGCTTGTCAGGAAGAGGATCGTCCCAGTCCATGTTATCCGCGCACATTTCCTGTAGAATTTGTTTGCCTTTTAGGATGACAGGAGATATAAATCCCATCGGATCGTACATGGAACTGACTGTTGACAAGATCCCACGCCTCGTAAGAGGGGATTCCTTCAGGGCAACCTTAAACTGAAAGGTATCTGACGAGATGCTCCAAAGGATACCCAATGTTCTCTCGACTGGAAGTTGGTCCAGGGCTAGATTGATGTCCTTCAAGTCTTTAGCTCGTTCTTCTGGGTTTAGATATTGCAGCACCTCCTTGTCGTTTGAAACAAACTTGTGTAGCCTGAGACCTCCCTTAGTACACATAGACTGTGTGTTTTTTTGATCAAGCTGGTTGCTTCGTCTACATTTGAGCCAGACTTCAGGCCATCGTCCACATAGAAGTCACGCCGTATGAAGTCAGCGGCTTCTTCACCAAACTCGTCTTGGTTGTCCTCGGCGATTTTCCTGAACCCAAAATTCGCACAACCTGGTGAAGATGTGGCACCGAACAAATGTACTTTCATCCGGTATTCTTGGGGATCTTTACTGTAATCGTCATCACTCCACCAAAGGAAACGCAAGTAGTCTCTGTGACTCGGATTCACCTTGAACTGGTGGAACATTTTTTCAACGTCGCATGTGAGTGCGATTGGCTCTCTACGAAACCTGCATAAGACTCCTAGAAGATTATTTGTGAGGTCTGGGCCCTGCAACAGATGGGCGTTCAGACTTTGACCGTGAAACTGAGCACTGCAATCAAATACAACCCGTATCTTGTCCGGTTTCTGAGGGTGATATACACCATGATGTGGTATATACCATACGTAACCCTCAGTCGCATTGATTTCGGAATCCGGAACGATCTCCGCATGGTTGTTCTTCAAAAGGTCATTGATGAACTGAACGTAGTGCTCTTGGTAAGTCTGGTCTCTCACTAATTTCCTTTGCAGGGACTTCAGCCTGTTCAACGCATAGGAGCGGTTGTTTGGTAAGCATGGATTCTTACCCTTGAACGGCAGAGGCATTTCGTAGTGACCGTTTTCAAATCGAATACCTTGCGACAATACTGAAAGGAATCTCAGATCTTCCTGAGAGTATTTCGCATCGTTGACACCATGGTCACTGAAATCACTTTCCATGACCCTCAACACATCATCAGCCACAATTTCCTTGACCTTTGTTTTGAGGGAAAACAATACAGAAGGTGGGGTGTCCTCACCGCCGGTGAGGGATGCGTCTACTTCACGCGCAAGAATTCGGTGAGATAGTCCAATGTTGTCATCGTCACAAGAATCCGCATCTACTATTCCAACTATACTCCACCCGATATCTGTTCTGAGCCCATAAGGACCATCATCATTTGACACAATGACTTCACGTGGAACTAGTGCTCTAGGACAATTGTACCCTATAAGCAGGCCTATCTCACAATCCTTTCGAGTCCCTATCTGATCCGCAATCGACTCTAGGTGCGGCAATGTCCTTGCTATGTCTGAGCTGGGAATATGATCATGGTTAGCGGGCATAATGTTCCTAGTGTATGTACTGGGTAGTGAAATTCTTTGTTCATTTTCAACACCGTGCACCATTAGTCCCTGTACTTTGGAACTTGTGACCACTTTATCTGTCGCATACATGGTGGAAAGAGACAGTTTGACTTCAACACCTGTCACATCTAGAGCCTTACATGTATCTTCTAATATGAACGTTGTGTCTGATTGTGTATCCAAAAGTGCGTATACAAGTCTCTCCTTATCTGGGTTATCGCAATGAGAGACTAAGACGGGAACAATCATCGAGCATTTTCTACATCTGTCCAAATTTCTTGAAGATACTGCACCTGTATGACTCCGCTACTGTTGTCTTGAGAGCGGTTTCGCCTGATTTGTGTGACATTGAGCTACTACTATTTCTCTCATTCTGGTTCGGACCCTTTATATCACCATGTAATGAGCTTGGGTGGGACTTGGAACAAATCTTACACTTCTTCCTGTGTTTACATTCTTTGGCAATATGGCCTCTCTTCAAACAAGCGAAACACAAACCCTTTTCCTTGATGAAGACCTTCCTCTCCGTAAGTGTCTTATTGAGAAACTCTCTACAATCGTCCACGTCATGAGGCCTGTTACATAATACGCATGGGACCTTAGGTCTGGCACTAGCAGATTCGTTCTTGTCCCTAGCTTCAAACTTCAGTTAGGAATGTTCTACTGCCATGAAACGTCTTGTTTTGTCTGTCAGAAAATTTGACATGTCTCTTGAGTATCGCCGATTTCCTTCAAAGATTGTATCGAGGTAACTGGGTCGCAAGCAATTGTGGATTCCTTTGTGACAAATTCAACGAACTCCGAAAATGGCGGAAATTCTGATCTTCTTCTTTCCGGCGAACCACGACTCTTCCCCATCTTGAGACTACCCAATCTGGGAGCTTCATGAGCAGCTTTCTGTTTTCTCTATCGTCGTTTAGAACACCAAAACTGCCAATAGTCTTCATAGCAATTTGGCATTGCTGAAGGAAGTCTGAAAACTTCCTCAGACCAGTGCCGTCTCTTGGAGATATCTTGGGCCACCTATCCAGCTTTTCTCTGAAAGCATTTGATATCACAAAGGGGTCCCCATATCTTGTGTCTAACATTTTCTTAGCCTCCTCATAGGCTTGATCGGAAGAAAGGAGAAAGTAACCTTCGATCGAATCTCGGACGTTGCCAGAAAGATAACGCTTAAGATAGTGTATTTTCTCTGACTGTGGAATTTGTCTTTCCTCGATAAGAATTTGGTTTAAGCCGGACCTCCAACCTGGGTATGTAAGAGGATCACCTGAAAAGACACTTGGCTCCGGTGGGGGTAGGCGACTCAGATTTATCTGCTGTGCCAGTGTTTTAGCCAGATCTATAAGACCCTGCTCTGTTTGATAAGAGCTGCCTGGGATAATGGTGCCAGGGACATCAGTGGTCTTGTCACCGAAGGCTCGACTAATACCACCTTGAACAGGAGTACCGATCATGGAAGAAGAAATGGGTGGGTTATGTGCTGCTGTATTAACTGAAGAGTCAATACCATTACTGGCAGCTGGCATGGCCGCAAAACTTACAACAGGACGGGCAAAATTATGAGTCCTAGAACTTTGTGCTTGTACGGACGATGGATCAAATGAAGAAACCAATGGATTCAGTGGACTTTGAACCGGAAGCGAATGAGAGGAAGAAGTCACATGAGCACCAGTTTGAGATTCCTTGATCTAAAGCTGGGGTCAATGTATCTGTTTCAGCCGGTAGTTTAGCATGTGTTTCAACATAGGATCTAACATATTCTGTTTTGTCCTCCTTCAGCAGAGATGGAGATATATTGATATCATACTTAGACTCTGAAATTGATTGATCAAGGGCTTCTTCCAGAGCCGCTTGTTCAGCATCTGCTATCTCCAATTTCTTTAATGTTTCAATTTTTTGCAGCTCAGCTTGGCTTTAGATTCTATGTCAATAAACTTCAGCTCTGCCTTTAAAGCGGCCTTTCTGACTGCGACATCTGATATTTTAGAAATGCCAGATTTTACTGAACTACGCGAAGATTTACTGCGAGACGTCCTACTTGAGGAATATGACCTAACTTCGCATTTCTGGTTTTCTATCTCAAGGATGCATTCTGAAATGCGTTGCATTATATGCTGATGCTCAATTTCTACTTGCTCGGACTTATCATATTCTATGGAAATATCGGCTTTCGAAACCTGTAACCGATTGTATTCAAAGCGGAATTGGTCTAACACATCCTCTAGTGACCTCCTATGTCCCCTTAAAATATCTACGTCTTGACAATCTGATAAAAGAATTGACGTCTTATTTGAGGCACGACGCCACAAACTTAATGCTGTTTTAAAGTTGTCTTCTAGAACAGAAATTTGATATTCTTGACCCTTTTCGGTAAGGGTTCTCGTACGCGTTTCCGTGACTGGTGACACATGCTCACCAGGTTGACCCGACTGGTCGATACTTTCAATTTCTGCTATTTCTGATCGCGCTTCGTTGTCAGTCGACATTTTTAAAGCAAGGTATATTTCGCATACAAAGAAATCATAAAGAGAGTATGTTATACAGGTATAAACTGAACATCGAACAATCCGTGCACACTACGGTCCAATCAATGTTATGCAGTGATCGCACGTGACTGGGCTTTCCCTGCCTACGCACTACACTACTAACACTTATATCACTTAATGTCCGGAATGTTCATCAAAATCTGTTCACAAATTTAACACACAATATCGTTCTCACGACAATGGTATGCGCATGGCTGGGCGTTCCCTGCCTATGTGCTACTATTGTCCAACACAATTTATGTCACGCCTCCATCTTCATCTTGGGGGTTGAAATGCTCACACTACTACTTCTATGGTGAAAGTTACATTTGGGTATTCACGCTGTGAATATCGACTTTAAACCTGCATGTGACTGGGCATTCCCTGCCTACATGCAAATCTAAGGTGTACCTGGTGAATTAGGATAGTATGTGCCGCAGTCTTTGTTGATCTTTCGTTTAATTGACTAGCCACGACCTGGCCAATCTGGGTTTGGGATGGATACCGTCCTTCAGCAGACCAAACCGTATGGAATATCTAGGTTTGCGATTTGCGTGTTTTCTACTTCTCAGTAGATCCTGATTCAAGCGTGGGGTGTATGTTGAAAGTTCACAATTCACCCGATCGATGTGTGAATTGGCACGATCGATGATGCTACTTAGCGTTTTATCATCGTCTTTGAATACGCTAGGGTTCTCATGCCCCTGTGCACGGTTCCATGTTTCTATTGAATAATATGGGCACTGCAAGAACGTAATTTTGAGTCGTCTGCTTGTACACCTTGATTTTAATGTGATAATGTTGTTGAAATATGTCCGCAGATACTTCGATGTTGGTTTTCTTAGTTGGATTATTCGCTTCCTTTCCAATACAGTAAAATCGCACGTTCCTAAAAATATGTAGAGCGATATACGTCCATTATGGCGCAACAATGTTCGCAATTTCTCATTGGTGAGAAAGTTTACAGCATTTGTTGTCGTAAATCCGCCCCGACCATACCATTGTATTTTAGTGTCAGTTTGATCTGTATTGGTATTAGAGTTGCGAAGATACTTTCCTTTGCTATCCGTTACGATTATCGGAGTCCATTGCAACCTATGTGCTGGCCGATAATTCTTAATGTTTTTTCGCAAACGTGCTTCACTCATGAATGTGTCAGAGTTTCCACGGGGTTTTATTCACTGTCCAGACGGTACATGTATCACGGCAAGAGTTTTGAATGTACCTGCATTCGCAACCAAACCAATGATGCAGGTGGGATAACGCAAAAACGCAAACTTCAAAATGGGAAGAGTGACTGGATTTAATGGTGTATCGCAATTCGCAAATGTCATCAATTTACATCCATCAAACACGTCAAAACTGAAATAAAAAGTACAAGCTTAATAGCAATATTGTTCAGTACAAATCATTCAATTATACCATTTTGAAGTTTGCGTTTTTGCGTTATCCCACCTGCATCATTGGTTTGGTTGCGAATGCAGGTACATATATGCCGAAGCAAATGAACCTTCTCTCCACGACAGACGCACCAAATTATCTTTGCAATACGCCACTAAACTACAATCCAATCCATCTAATCCAGCTTATAACACTGTCTTTCATCGAACTACAGATGCTGTATTCGATAAGAAACCAAGCTTCAAACCACCATTCGGCAAGAGAATGGATCCTTTGATACACGATGCTGGTTTGGATCTGGATCACATTGCCAAATACGCTGTTCCAGATACTCCACCGTGGCAGTTGGAGCAGCCCAATGTGATCTTCGATCTTAGTCAGCACACGAAAGCAGCAACTGATCCATCCATTTTTAAATCACTTTTTCTTGAGGTAAAAGACAGATACAATACATACACTCCGCTTTTTACTGATGGCTCAAAGATCGGGGACCGGGTAGCATCTGCTGCCGCTGTCCCTGAGGGAGATCTTCAATCCAGACTCCCAGACAAATCTTCGATATTTTCTGCGGAATTGAGGGCGATTTTACTTGCTCTTGATTTCGCGAAAATATCTTGGAGAAAGCAATTCATTTTATTTTCCGATTCATTATCTTCACTACAAGCTTTGTACAACATAAAGCTTGAACATCCACTTATCCGCCAAATCATGGAGCTACACCATATTTTACTTTCGTCTGGCAAGGACATTATTTTTTGTTGGCTACCCAGTCATACTGGTATCAAGGGCAATGACAGGGCAGATAGTGCTGCCAAGGCCGCCCTGGATCTACCAACTTCTCATTTTCCTGTTTGCTATCATGATTTTAAATCATCCATCAACTCATTCATCTCCGATACAATGCAGATCCAGTGGGATCTGCTCACAGATAATAAACTTCATGCTGTGAAACCGACTCTGGGCGAATGGACTCCTGGCTACAGACATGTACGCCGGGATGAAGTTGTCCTTAGTCGATTGCGCATTGGACATACACGACTAACGCATTCGTATATGCTCAAAGGTGAGCCGCGTCCATGGTGTATTCCATGCCACAGCGCATTTACCGTGCAACACATCCTACTGGACTGTATCGATTTTGCCGATATTCGAAGCAAACACTTCAGTGTTACTTCACTTGCGGAGCTATTCTAGGTGGAGAACATTGAAGGTTTGCTTCGCTTTCTCCATGAAACTAACTTGTATCGGGAGATTTAGTTTTATCATTGCATACATGTCTCATATTTCTATAATTTTATATTTCTATACACGTTTTATATTTCTATATATATATTGTTCATCATATTAATATTTTTACCCTAATTGTATACTATTTTACTATTATTTTTATTCTTCATCTACATTGCTTGGCCCTAAATGATACTTTTTTGTGTTGATGGGCCGTTAAGCACAATTCCATTCCATTCCATTCTCATTTTCCTGTTTGCTATCATGATTTTAAATCATCCATCAACTCATTCATCTCCGATACAATGCAGATCCAGTTGGATCTGCTCACAGATAATAAACTTCATGCTGTGAAACCGACTCTGGGCGAATGGACTCCTGGCTACAGACATGTACGCCGGGATGAAGTTGTCCTTAGTCGATTGCGCATTGGACATACACGACTAACGCATTCGTATATGCTCAAAGGTGAGCCGCGTCCATGGTGTATTCCATGCCACAGCGCATTTACCGTGCAACACATCCTACTGGACTGTATCGATTTTGCCGATATTCGAGGCAAACACTTCAATGTTGCTTCACTTGCGGAGCTATTCCAGGTGGAGAACATTGAAGGTTTGCTTCACTTTCTACATGAAACTAACTTGTATCGGAAAATTTAATTTTATCATTGTATACATGTTTCTCATTATTATACTTTTAAATTCTATACACGTTGTTCATTTATATTATTTATCATATTAATATTTTTACCTTATCATCTGATTGATTATTACATGTAACATACTATTTTACTATTCTTTTTATTCTTCATCTACATTGCTTGGCCCTAAATGATACTCTTTTGTGTTGATGGGCCGTTAAGCACCATTCCATTCCATTCCATTGTACAACATGAAGCTTGAACATCCACTTATCCGCCAAATCATGGAGCTACACCATATTTTACTTTCGTCTGGCAAGGACATTATTTTTTGTTGGCTACCCAGTCATACTGGTATCAAGGGAAATGACAGGGCAGATAGTGCTGCCAAGGCCGCCCTGGATCTACCAACTTCTCATTTTCCTGTTTGCTATCATGATTTTAAATCATCCATCAACTCATTCATCTCCGATACAATGCAGTAATGGGATCTGCTCACAGATAATAAACTTCATGCTGTGAAACCGACTCTGGGCGAATGGACTCCTGGCTACAGACATGTACGCCGGGGTGAAGTTGTCCTTAGTCGATTGCGCATTGGACATACACGACTAACGCATTCGTATATGCTCAAAGGTGAGCCGCGTCCATGGTGTATTCCATGTCACAGCGCATTTACCGTGCAACACATCCTACTGGACTGTATCGACTTTGCTGATATTCGAGGCAAACACTTCAGTGTTACTTCACTTGCGGAGCTATTCCAGGTGGAGAACATTGAAGGTTTGCTTCGCTTTCTCCATGAAACGAACTTGTATCGGAAAATTTAATTTTATCATTGTATACATGTTTCTCATTTCATACACGTTTTTCATTTATATTGTTTATTATATTAATATTTTTACCTTATCATCTAATTGATTACCACATGTAACATACTATTTTACTATTATTTTTATTCTTCATCTACATTGCTTGGCCCTAAATGATACTCTTTTGTGTTGATTGGCCGTTATGCACCATTCCATTCCATTCATTTATATTGTTTATCATATTAATATGTTTACCTTATCATCTAATTTATTACCACATGTAACATACTATTTTACTATTATTTTTATTCTTCATCTACATTGCTTGGCCCTAAATGATACTCTTTTGTGTTGATGGGCCGTTAAGCACCATTCCATTCGATAAGAAACCAAGTTTCAGGCCACCTTTCGGCAAGAGAATGGATCCTTTGATACACGATGCTGGCTTGGATCTGGTTTCTCATTTCTATAGTTTTATAATTATATACACGTTCATTTATATTGATCATCATATTAATATGTTTACCCTAATCATCTGATTGACTACCGCATCTAACGTACTATTTTACTATTATTGTTATTCTTCATCTACATTGCTTGACCCTAAATTATACTATTTTGTGTTGATGGGCCGTTAAGCACCATTCCATTCATGCTGTGAAACCGACTCTGTGCGAATGTACTCCTGGCTACAGACATGTACGCCGGGATGAAGTTGTCCTTAGTCGATTGCGCATTTGACAGACACGACTAACGCATTCGTATATGTTCTAATCCAGCTTATGACTCCGTCTTTCATCGAACTACAGATGCTGTATTCGATAAGAAACCAAGCTTCAAGCCACCATTCGGTCAGAGAATTTATCCTTTGATACACGATGCTGGCTTGGATCTGGATCATATTGTCAAATACGCTGTTCCAAATACTCCACCGTGGCAGTTGGAGCAGCCCAAGGTGGTCTTCGATCTTAGTCGGCACACGAAAGCAACAACTGATCCATCCATTTTTAAATCACTTTTTCTTGAGGTTAAAGACAGATACAATACATATACTCCGCTTTTTACTGATGGCTCAAAGGTCTGGGACCGAGTAGAATCTGCTGCCGCTGTCCCCGAGGGAGATCTTCAATCCAGACTCCCAGACAAATCTTCGATATTTTCTGCGGAATTGAGGGCGATTTTACTTGCTCTTGATTTCGCGAAAATATCTTGTAGAGAGGAATTCATTTTATTTTCCGATTCATTATCTTCACTACAAGCTTTGTACAACATGAAGTTTGAACATCCACTTATCCGCCAAATCATGGAGCTACATCATATTTTACTTTGGTCTGCCAAGGACATTTTTTGTTGGCTACCCAGTCATACTGGTATCAAGGGCAATGACAGGGCAGATAGTGCTGCCAATGCCGCCCTGGATCTACCAACTTCTCATTTTCCTGTTTGCTACCATGATTTTAAATCATCCATCAACTCATTCATCTCTGATACAATGCAGATCCATTGGGATCTGCTCACATATAATAAACTTCATGCTGTGAAACCGACTCTGGGCGAATGGACTCCTGACTACAGACATGTACGCCGGGATGAAGTTGTCCTTAGTCGATTGCGCATTGGACATACACGACTAACGCATTCGTATATGCTCAAGGGTGAGCCGCGTCCATGGTGTATTCCATGCCACAGCGCATTTACCGTGCAACACATCCTACTGGACTGTATCGACTTTGCCGATATTCGAGACAAACACTTCAATGTTACTTCACTTGCGGAGCTATTCCAGGTGGAGAACATTGAAGGTTTGCTTCGCTTTCTCCATGAAACGAACTTGTATCGGAAAATTTAATTTTATCATTGTATACATGTGTCTCATTTCTATAATTTTATAATTCTATACATGTTTTTCATTTATATTGTTCATCATATTAATATTTGTACCCTGATCATCTGATTGATTACCACATCTAACATACTATTTTACTATTATTTGTATTCTTCATCTACATTGCTTGGCCCTAAATGATACTCTTTTGTGTTGATGGGCCGTTAAGCACCATTCCATTCCATTCTGTTTCGTGATCAGGGGACTCCGCCATCGTGTATGATTGGCGCAATAATTATTGCTCTCATGTACAGACTATGCACACTGATTTGTACCGGCAGTACGTGCTGTGATTTTGGTGTTAGCAATATGTAGATTACCACCGCAGTTGAAGGTTCGTATCACAAGATGACTACTAACATAGAGACATCCCACTTGTCTGACACCAATTGTAAGCCACCGATGGCCGGGGCGACTTACGGGTTGACTCTGTATTGTATTGATCGAATTTAAGTTGTTGACTCAACAGTGTAGACCGGGTCAGGACTCAACTTGTATAGCGGGTCATGAACTGTTGACAATATGAAGACTTCTAATGGGCTTAAATCAGAAAAACCTGTTTTAATTTTTCTAATTTAATGGTGGGATATATTGTTGTCAGTTCGCAGGTGACAATTTTTGTTGGAACTCTTATGGTCGCTGACGTAGTCGTAAATATACCCCGAAATCGAACGTGGTGGGAGACAGACAACTGCTTGATGAGAATAAAGAAATTACAAATTAAATAAATACATCAAATCTTGCTTTCTGAATATAAAACAATATGACTCGGTTAATATAACGTATAGTTCAGCCGATTTGACATATAGATAAGTTGATTCCACTCTACTGACGATGAGACTCGGCCCTAATTGGCTCAATGGGCGAACAGGTTTGTTGAAAATCTCGTTAAGTTTGTTCTCAAAATTATCTGTATAAATCAAATAAATGTGCAAATAAACTCTAATGATGCGCAGAATTATGTAGTAAGTAATGTAGACGTGTTTATTAGTACCTTTTATGTAAGAAATAAGGAAGTTTGGTTGAAAATTGATAATTCGAGAAAGGGAATCGCTAAAGACGTCTAATCGGGAACGCGGAGAGCAGTTGTCTGCAAGACATTCGATTTGGCCGTAAAAAGTATCATGTGATATACGGTGGCCAATCAGATTGGTTACAGCATTATGGCAGCCAATGAGATTTGCCCGTACTCTACAGCCTGAATCGGAATTACGGCCGTCAGCAGCAGCATCCATAACCTAATCACCCATATGTGTCTACATTCACATATGGGACGTGAAAATTAAGTAAGGACTTGTCATGCGATCCAATATACGCTAATCAGTTCTTAAGACTCCAAAGAACATTACATAGTGCATGACGTCTTCTAACTATTCGTATGAAAATTAATATAGAGGTTTTACGGCTGCTGCGGACGGGCCCGCATTTCCGATACACGCGCCGTAAGAAAAGAATCACTTTACGGTCATAAAAATACATATACAACTAACTTTTCCATAAACAAATATAATTGTCATATTTCTGACTTAATTTAAACTGGGTCCGTTATAACACGGTGCCCAGATATCTGTAGTTGTAGTTTCCCCTATTCGTGTATGACTCGCACATCCGGAACTACAATAAAGTTTACAGACCGCAACTGACTCAATTTCAAATGTGGATTTACAACACTTTTCGGACATGTCATGCACATGAGACAGCCTGTCATGATTAACAAACATCAAATACATCTAATGTGACTGCAGTCATGATTTTGCAACCTTCTTCTGAACAATAACTCTGAATGCAAATTACGAATGTCATGGGTTTTCGCGACATGACTGAAATATTGACAAGTGCAGATCCAGACCTCGAAGCGAACAATATGAGACTGATAGAGGAAAATCAAGTCAAATACAATATAAGTATGTAAGTACACGCAATCTACACCTAAATTGAATGCGTGCACTGTTGTGTTGATATTTCTAAGATTCTAAAATTGACAAACTCTGGAGGACTAGTCATGTGAATGGAAGGAAACTGCAGCCTTATGTCGCAACGTTCATATTCGGTTAGAACGGCATCCGTCATTTTGGGCACCAGAACAAATAAAGACACCGCTGTTTTTATTTCTTTATTGCTTTTTTTCACATCTCTTGTCTTCTAAGAACAAGATCAAAAGTTCATTAGCGGACTTTCGGTAGTTGGAGGGTGTTTTTAGTATGACGCTCTAATTAAACACACCGACACTATCGGCGATAGTTAATGAATATATTTTTATTTTATTGTCATAACGTTGATTCATGACTGACGTTTTTTATAAATTGTTTTATTGTGACGTGACGCTGTAAGTTCGATGTCGTTCACGAGATATGACGTGGGCACGAAAACTGACGTAGCACGATTATATGTGTCTGGATGATAAGGTAAAAACGATGCACATTGAAAATGTAAGCAAGTCAAATAGTATAGTACGTTGTATAAAACATTTTCGTGACTGAAACTGGTGGTGGACGGAAACTGCCGGTCTCCCACATATTACCTATCATGATTGGCCCTAAATGTGTCGATGGACCGTTAATGGCCATTTAATTCGTAAGCTGATGCCCATGTAACCTTAACCCACTTGTTTATGCTTTACTGCGTTTTTACAACTCGCTCAAGTGCGTTTACCAATGTGTTCCAACTGACATTGACTTGACCATTGGCATTCACCGTCTTGGCGAGCGCATGTTGTTATCTCTGGCACTCGTATTTGTATAGGTTTTAAACCAGACGCAGTTCAATCCGGATATGTCGAAACTTAGAGCGTTTCTGGCTGTGGACTGGCTGGAGACATGGAGCCGAAAAATCAGCGGCTGGAACTCGCGACATATAACAACAACAACAACAATGGCGCCAAATTTGTTTTCTTATCTGTCTTGTTGTCGTTGAAAAAATAATCCGTATCAGCTGTAAAATTCGATTCGGTAGGTTTCTATTTATTGTCGAATGGTTCGACTGATGACTAGAACAATCTTGCTTATGGGATTTGTGACCAGTGTAGCTCGTGATTAAATTACACTCCTGACAGTCCAGTAGTTTGTAGTTGCGGGAAGTAACTATAGTATATGGTCGAGGCGCCAGTTTTCGGGGTAGTCGGAATTTTCGGGGTATTCAAATAGTTTGTAATTTATAGACATGTGTGTAGCCGCGATGTGCTTTACGTCAGGTGATTAAAATAAGCGTGACTTGACGTACATTATGTCGTTTAAAATGCCACCAAATCCAGTGTTTGGACTAAATACTGGTAATTTTTGTAATTTTAGGCATTTAGGTAATTTTAATCACGAACCTACCTTAATTTTCTACGTCGGCCATTAATCTGCTCTTTAATATTGTTAAAATCATAAACAATAGAAAAGTTTCAAGTTTTCCTTCACTGTGCCTTATTCATCTGCGAGACATCAACAGCCAATGAAAACTCGGGACAAATTAGCACATTTATTCACACTTTCAGAACATACCCCGAAAACACCAACCATAAGTCAAGATTCAAGATGGCCGACTCCTGTGTTGCTAAACGCGCTAACGCGGATTTTAATCTAACAACAATCTTATTTTGAAGGCAAGAAACATTGAAAGAAATGTTTAACATTGGATTGAACTGACAAGTTAGCTCATATGGTATGTTTTATAAAAATCGCTAGTTGATGAACTTGTTAATAACCCGAAAACTAGACCCACCATCATACAGCATACTCAGTCTGGGTACTACGGGTATTCTGCAGGATTTACATCCCGCAACAATGTAGCCTGTAACTACTGTCTGTTTCACGAAACCTGCCCAAGTTTTACGGCTATATAGACAATACAAAAGCAATATTTTGTTTGATAATGCTAAATCATAGACGTACTGTAGATGTATTCTGTCTGATTCAGTCTGATTGTCTGTGGGTAAATTTTAAGAATGAATCTTCTTTTTTTATTTCGTGATATTTGGTAAAATATCGGTTTTATTACGAAAAATTGATTTCTCTATGTGAAATTAACATGGGGGAAAAAGAGGTACTGTACTGTAGAGGTGTTGTAGGAGGAGTCAAAAAACTTCTTTTTTTGGAAATTGTCTCCGAAACCTAGCTAGATAGCTTGGAAATGATCTAACTAAGAAAACAAGTTAAATTTTAAAAATCTATCCAGTATTTCTGAAATTCTAAAAAATACTCTATGTTAAATCTGTGAAGATGTCTATGGAGATTTAACATAGGGAAATTGTTTTTTTCCCAATAAAATCAATATTTGACCAAATTTCACGAAATAAAAAGAAGGCTCATTCTTAAATTTTCCTTTAATTTAATATTATCGAAAAAAATATTGTTTTTCAATTGTTTATATGGCCGCAAAATTTGGGTAGCTTTCACGAAACTAGAGTAGTTGCAACAGTAACTCTTGTAATCTACTCTCGTACCAATACAACGGTGGGAGAAGATTGCAAGAGTTACTGTTCGCAACTAGGCTGCACAGCTAAGCACAGTCTGAACTGGATCTACACTGGTAACAAAACCCATAAACCCCATTTCTCCAATCACAACCACATTTAAAAATGCCAACTGCATGAAGTCTATTCCAGAACTGTGAATGGTGAAGAGACATGTCACAAACGTCGTTTTTGGAGTGTGTTGTCTCGTGGGATGAGCAGCAATGTCGACAGAATGTGGATGAAGCCTTGCCAAAGCTTCTTGTATCCTTCCATGTAGAGACTCGATGATGATCTACTGTCGGTTTCACGAAAGCTGCCCAAATTTTACGGCCATATAGACAATTCAAAAACAATATTATTTTCGATAATATTAAATTAAAGGAAAATTTAAGAATGAGCCTTCTTTTTATTTCGTGAAATTCGGTCAAATATTGATTTTATTACGAAAAATTGATTTGTCTATGGGAATTTAACATGGGGGGACAAGTGGTAAGGAAGTGTGGGAGGAGTCAAAAAACGGCAAATTTTGGAAATTGACTCCGAAACCTGACTAGATAGCTTGGATATGATCTATAAACTAAGAAAACAAAAGTTAAATTTTAAAAATCGGTCCAGTATTTCTAAAATTCAAAAAACTTTCCCCATGTTAAATCCCCATAGACATCTTCACTCCTGAAGATGTCTATGGGGATTTAACATGGGGAAGTTGTTTTTTCGCAATAAAATCAATATTTGACCAAATTTCACGAAATAAAAAGAAGGCTCATTCTTATTTTTTCCTTTAATTTAATATTATCAAAAGAAATCTTGTTTTTGAATTGTTTATATAGCCGTAAAATTTGGGCAGCTTTCGTGAAACAGACAGTAGTGCTTATGGCATGATAGAGCGAATCTGTTGTGTGATTTTAAATGTACATGTACTTAACATTCCTTGACAGCTCTTTTGAATAATTTACAACATGATTTGACAGCACTTTTTCCGAAGTGCTGTCAAACCATGTGTTTATTGAGAAAAAACAGCACAAGACAATTGTTGTATGTAGCGGTCTAAGAGTTATTGGGACAGATAGGGGCGATCAATGTTTATTAATAAGACAGCTTCCATTTTAGTTGCATATTAGACAGCGGTAGTAGTCGGTCTGTCACACATACATATCCCAAATTAAGTGGAAGATATTAGGTCTGCCTAGCACACAACATAACGCACCAGTCCCCGCATGCATTGGTGGTCGTCGGTGGCAGCGGTTAGGCACGTTCATATAACCATCCCCTTCATGTTCAAACAGCATCATTTATCACCTAAATACACAGCTCATCATAAATAACGTATTTAAAGTGGCCCATGTAGTCTTCGTAAATTACTTCATCTGCAAACAAACCAGTGGCGGATTTACGTAGAGGAAAACCGCCCCTTCACATGCACATGCCTACATATACACTGATAGCTATTCAGCTGAGCGAGAAGCTTATATTTAATGGTAGCAATTTGCTCAAAGACCTTCCATACCTGGGCATTTGAGCCCAGAAAATATACTAATTGTTGCAATACATTTGAAATGTTTGCGTTAAATTAACCCTTCGGTAAACTGTAGATCCAGATGAGCCGGCTCGTGATGAGCCATCTCATTAGGATCTGCACTTTGCAAGTAATTTTTGAGACCAAAAACACCCCCCTTTTCATAAATGGACTAGTCTGAAAACCATTGTGTGACAATTGGTTAGGTTGCCAAAGTAACATAACCAAATCCATTCCAGTTACTTGGGGGTGAAAGGGTTAAGGTGGTAATAAAGCTGTTAATTTAACCAAGCACATTCATTCTCCTATTTAGCGCGGTTCAGTCGGTCCGATATTCTTTATACCCCTAGAAATTTTAATCAGCTTGTTGACTGTAACAAGGTGTATGATCACGTGGTTACAACAACAACAACAAGTACTGAAACTTCCAGAAGCCCTCCGATTCTTTTATTTTGTCCTTATTATGTAACGGATTTTGATGAAATATGGTGCATCAAACGTGTCTTTTTAAGCTGCATTTGGTGGTCTCTGTACTTTGGCCCGAGCTTCTGTCGTTTTTGCAAAGAATCGATTTCCCTGTCTACTGAGGCAGAAATCGATTCTTCGCAAAAACGACATACGTATATGTCAAACTCCCGGGATCACCAAATGCAGTTCATGAAGACACGTTTGCTGCGCCATATTTCATCAAAATCTGTTGCCTATTAAGGAAAATATCAAATAATACTTTCTTTGTAGCGGGCGCACTTTCAACACTTTCAGCCATTGTTGTTGTAACCACGTGATCATGCACCTTGTGTACGGTAACAGATGATGATCAACATCTTCACTGGTCACACGTGCCCCAAGATGGCCAAATGAAATGTGTCGGGGCTTGTTAATGAAATTGTCACCTTTTCACATTGTATATTCCTTAACAAGGCAGTGTTGTTTGAAGGAAACTGACTCGCTGCAGGAAGAAATTGGTACGTATACACAGTATTAATATATTTTGGGGGCATTCCCGATGCCATAGAGCATTGTGGAAAGCGACAAGGAAATCACATTGACATCAATTCCAACCGTTCGTCTGAAATGTCTGCAACCATGCACAACATGCAGGCCGTAACCACCATATTTTAAAGGAGATGATTTGTATACACTGTCTAAACCTTTTTGTTAAGAGAAAAATTTATTTATAAAAAAATATCGGACAGACATTTTGGGTTTGCGCCTTCAAGCATTGACCCATGTCGCGATGATTGCACCTAAACAATGTATGAACAAATTAAAATAATTTTCATTACTCTTACATTGTACATGTACATCTTCTCAAAAGTATATCTTGTGACCACTCATTTGAACCGACTCGAAGAGAAGATTCCGATGAACGGTAACAACATAGACCTCTGTACACAGTTAAGAGAATTATCAGATTATTATCCCCACGCCGATAGACAAGAGTGGATATAGAGAATAGTAGGTTAGTGCCATGAATGGGAAAAAATATCTGGCAAGGCTTAGGAAACGGGATTTGCCTCGCTCATCCCGTTTCCATGCCGTGCCAGATATTTTTTCCCATTCACGGCACTAACCTACTATTCTATTTATCCCGTCAACACCTACAAATAGCTTTAAAATGCAAAAAAAATAACCCCAGCCGCATCCTCAAAATCGGAGAATCGACTAGTATGAGAACCACAATATATTCATACGCAGTGATTAGTTCGTATTGACAGGATATCAAAAATGTTTCATGGCACATACGCACTGTGTTGACGGGATAAATAGCATTAGTCCATGTACATGATATGCGTGGGTATGTTAATAACTCCTTTCATTTTTCAAGTAGTATAGAGAGAGTCAGTTCATTACCGTTCCACATCCTGGGCATTATAAGAAGAAAAGAGCAAACCAACGACATAAAAAATTTGAAAATATATGAATATAAGAAAATAGCTCCCAACAGTGTTGTATGAAAACAATAATTATATAAATATTTTTCTATTAAAGATAAAAAATATAATAATTTATATATACCAATATATAAAATGTTATCTGAAAAAAGAAAAATGTCAACAGTTACAAAAACCCCTGCAATACCCCACACACTGATTTGTGGAGATAGTCAGGGTGAAAATAAAATCACACAACTCAGAAAGGAGTTGACGGAAATGGGGGTAGTATTTTCACTCAGATTAAGAGAAAGGGGGCTTACCAGACTAATTAATGAAGAAAAAAATCAAGAATATATGAAACGTTTTACGAGGGCATTCAAAAGGGGAGGTCTCAAAGGGATAGAAACCAAATCAGAAGAATATATAAACAAAGTAATTCAACGGCTCGATGATGAGGCTAAAATGAGCATTAAAAGTAGAAATATTACTACAAAACCAGAAAAGAGAACACCGAAAACAGAATTACTTAAAAAAAATAATACTCGAAGGAGAGGAGATTTTAGAAGACTACAAACACCACGAAAAAAAGATAGAAAAAGGGCGCAGAACCACCACAATATCGCTAGGTAGACGACTTCAAAAAAATAATACAGACGGGTGGATGAAAGAGTTAGAACCTCTGTTGCATGGGAGTTTTTATCTCAGATACTCCTTTCATTATACATTGAGACACATAGAAAAAGATTCAAAAGGAAGACCGAAAAAACTAAATTTTTACAGAAACTTTCAAGGAAGTCGCTGGTTTAGACGATACGATGAGGTTAAAGACTGGTTATTCATACAAGAAGAAGAACGATTAAACATAGATAAAATAAGTCGTCCGAACACAAAGTGGACATTTGTTAGATGGGGTGGTACATCTATAAAAATAATATATTCCACAAAAATAAAAGATGTTGAAATGACAACCAAAAATGTAGCAGGAGGAAAACTGCCGGAATGGTTGCGATACAAGAAGGGTATAAAACCGTTAGATACATTTGGCGACGAACTCTGTTTATTCAGGTGTTTAGCCCTGTACTCTAACGATAAATTACGCGCAGATAGATCCATGAAAAGCACACTGAATCACAAAGTTAAATATTTTAAATTTTGTGGAAAAAATAAACCAGAGGGTTCAATACCATTCCGAAGATTTGAAAAAGTAGAAAAAGTGTTTTAAAATAGGAATAGACGCGTACAAGCCGACAGAAGATGGAACATGGTTTTTAAGAAACGTAGCAGCACACTATGAAGAGATAGGAACAAAAAAGATGACAATAGGGTATATAATGATCACAGCATTTCTTATTACAGATATGGATAAAGCCTGCCAAATTTACTGTTGTGCAGAATGTGACCAAAGGTTTACAAAGGCCTGTAACCTTCTCCGACATACAAAAACTTGTAGTAAAGGAATAACCAAAATTATTTGTGAAGGAAACAAAATAGATAGACCGATGTCCGCCTTTGAAAAAGCATTTTACCCAAAACCAAAATGTAGTAGAAAATCAATACAATGGATAAATTCTTTTACTGGCCCACACATTCATACTGCCGTTTGTGGACATGGAGGGGAAAGAGTAGTTGGAACAACCCCGGTTGATGGATTTTGCAGAGAAACAAATACAATATATCAGTTTCACGGATGTTACTGGCACGGTTGCCCTAAACACTGTAGAGATAAACAGAGGGTTGAAAAAGAATACGAAAAAACTTTAAAAAACGACGAAAAACTCAGAAAGCGTTTCAATTTAAAGGTTATTTGGGAACACGACTATAAAGCACCAGAAGCCAAGGAGTTTCCCAACCCACCTAATGTTATTTACCCATATCAGATAGTATACGATTTTGAGTCATATTTAGATAAAACCGGAGAAACCAATCCACATATGGATTTAGAGATTTTAAACACCCACGTTCCAATCAGTGTGAGTATTGGTGATACACTTTCTAACAGAATAACACACATATGTGAAAAAGATCCAGCCAAATTGGTTAATTTGTTTTATGAAGATTTAGAAAAAAGAGCGGAAGAAATTGGTGAAACGGTGGGTAACAACCCTATATATGGGTATCCGCCAGATTTTGATAATCTTTCATACAAACAACAAAAAGAGGTTACAAGATGGATCACCCAAGTTCCGGTTCTCGGATTCAACTCAAGCAAATACGATCTAAACCTAATAAAAAATCAGTTGGTAGAAATATTAGCGAATAAAACAAAGAAAGTTCTAGTGGGTAAAAAAGCAAATCAAACATTATTTATATTCATGCCCAAGCTTCGTTTTCTAGATGTAAAATTATATATTTCCCCGGGAGTTGATTACGCTAGATGGGTTCACGCGTATGGATGTAAAGAAGAAAAATCTTTCTTTCCATACGAATGGTTCGACACACCAGATAAATTATCATATGAGGGTTTACCTGAATTTAAATTCTGGACGAATAAACTTGCCCCAACAAAAACCATCACTGAGAAGGAGCTAGAAGAGTGCAACGTAATTTTCAAGAAGCGCGGAATGAAAACTTTTAAAGACTGGTTAAAATATTATAACGACTTGGACGTAGGACCTTTTCTAGAAGCGGCAAGAAAAATGTCTCAATTTTATGAAACAAAAGGTATAGACATGTTTAAAGATGCGTTACCCTTCCCGGTGTAGCTTTCCAATACATTCTTCGAGGAACTATAAAAAACTACGTAAAACCATATATTATCAAAGAGAATAAAATAACGGACGCGATCTGTCCACCGTTGTTTGCACCAACTGAAGAAGTATACGAAATGATGAAACAAGCGCTCGTTGGTGGTCCATCAATTGTATTTTCAAGATTAATGGCAGGAGGTATTTCTAGAATTAGATCAAACCCAGACGGAAATGGAAAAATATGTGAATCTATATTAGGATTTGATGCAAACGCTTTGTATTTATCCACACTTGCAAAAACAATGCCATGTGGAGAGGGAAGGGTTATAAAATCAGAACACCCATTTTCGAACAAAAGAATTACACAAATTTTACGAGACAGGTTATAACGGATAAGTGGTTTGGGTTTGCCGAAGTGGATATAATAGTTCCCCACAACTTAAAACAAAAGTTTTCGGAAATGTCACCACTATTCATAAATAGGACTGTGGAGGAAAATGAAGTTCCACAACATATGTTAGATTATTTGAAAGATACAGGTCGCTGTAGAGGAGAGACGGAAAGAAGCTGGTTGGTGCAATGTCCGCTAAAAAAGTTTTATTATTTACCCCACTTTTAAAATGGTATTTAACCCATGGGTTGAAAATAATTGCCATACACACACTAATAAACTACAATCCCGGAAAACCTTTTGAGTGGTTTGCAAAAGAAGTTACAGCCGCAAGACGAACAGGCGATGTTGACAGTTCCAAAGCCCCAATTGCAGATATTATGAAATTATTAGGAAATTCTTGCTGTGGTAAAATGATAGAATCACCCGAAACACACCTAAACACAACATATACAAAAGACGAGAAATGTGTGGATGCGGCACTACGATCTGCATATTTTAGCGATTTAGAAGAAATTGGAGATGCGTACGAAATATCCTCCAGGCGTTCAACCTCCCTGATGAATCGCCCATTTCACTGCGGAATTGCTGTATATCAATACGCAAAACTAAGAATGTTACAATTTTATTATGACTTTCTAGATAAATACATTGATCGAGCGGATTTTGAACTGATTCAAATGGATACAGATAGTTTATATATGGGTGTCAGTGGGACCTCTGGACAGCATAATAAAACCGGAAATGTGTGAAGATTTTAACGAACATAAAAAAGAATGGTTGGCGTTGGACAAATGGAGCAATAGAGAGCCTGGACTTTCAAACTAGAATATCAAGGTGATCGTGCTATAGCCCTATCCAGTAAGTGTTATATTGTTCAGAAAAAAGATAGCGAAGAAGTCAAACATTCGGCAAAAGGACTTTCTGCAAGACAGAATAATCTTACCTGGGAAAGATTCTACGCCGCACTGAATCACGATGGAATAGATAGGGGTATGAATAGAGGATTCAGAATGAAAAACGGAACCATGAAAACCTACACGCAAAAAAAATTAGGACTTTCTGCATATTACGATAAACGAAGAGTTTTATCTGACGGAATACACACAGAACCCCTATAAATAATAATAATATTTTGTAACAAAATAAAAATATATAAAAAAAGAAAACCCTTATTAACAAGTTACAGCTATTAAT
Organism: Conchocele bisecta; assembly: GCA_029237695.1. NCBI lineage: Eukaryota > Metazoa > Mollusca > Bivalvia > Lucinida > Thyasiridae > Conchocele > Conchocele bisecta. Next base: position 90,921,018 of record CM055271.1, on the reverse strand, counting down.
TCCCTCTTTCTCGGTCTTCCAACTGGGTTTTTAACCGAGTTTTTTAGATTATTATTTTTCAATTTTTCCTCTTTTTTCAAACACTCCAAACTTTCAACTCTATTAATAAAAATTTTCATGTTTGTTATCGAATCCCATATTTCCTTTTGACGTTTTACACAAATGTGATATTTTTTTCTAGTTTGTTGTGCACTAACATCATATCGCGCTAGAATAATATTTCCTAAATCTTCATCGAAAGTTTAGTCTTTGTCATAATAAATTCAAATTTTTAAGAAAAACTAAGTTTTCTTATAATATATGTACGTGTAGTTTTTGTTTAACAGAAAAATAAAATACAAATTCCCGTCCAGTTAGTAATTTCTTTTGAAATTAGTTAAAACATGGTAGTTGAAAACAGTACAGATTTGCCACGGGTTTTAATCAGGGAATTATACTTATTTCTTTTAATTCTTTTAAATTATTATATATTCTTTTCTTTTTATTTTTTAACTTTTTACGTTTTTTAACTCCACCACTTGACAGCTGTTTTGCATTCGTTATCCACGAAACCGTTTCCAACTCAGCGGATTCCCACAGCTTATTAAGACGTGCGCTACCTATTTTATACTTCTTTTTAAGATGATCCGCGGTTACCTTTCCACGGGATAAAACGATTTCCTCAACACTTTTATTAGATAAGTATGACTTCGGCATTTTTTGTTCCAAAATACTATAATAAGGTGTATAATATATGCTCAAAATGCTTAAAATATTTAACTAAAAATAAAAATCAAAATCAGCCCAACCTAAATCTATACGCTCTTGGGCGTACGCTTCATCAAACCCCGAATCAATATATTGTTGAACCAATGTTTCATAATTCCCCTGAATTGACCAACCACGTTCTTGTTCTTCTTCTTCTTTTAAAGTCTTTTTTGGACTATATTTTTCCCTAATAATGATTTCATCTTTAAATTTTTCTGATAATTCACCAACTCGTTTTTGTTGTTCTGGATTTATCTTTTCACCATTTAAACACAACTTCGACATAGTTTATAATAGACACATAAAACACGTTCAAAATGATAATTATTTGATAAACCATATTATAATAAAATGGAACAAATAATTATATGGGAAATGGAGTTTTATAAGGGTTTTGTTGGTGAATATTTTCCTTATTATAAAATGAAAGCATTATGTAAAATAGAGTACATGAAATATCAGCGCAATCTATTACGCACCGATAAAAGAGTTGCATTTTCAATATTATATCGAAAATTATCTGGGTTTTTTAAGAAACAAATTAGAGAAATGAAGGGTTTAATCAGGATTAACAAAATATTAGTTGAAGAGAATGCAGCTAATTTTATAAACATATTTCAAATCAAAGACTCGTTTACGGATATGGCTTTCTACGAAGAAACGGAAGAAATAAGCTCTTTATTTGAACCAATTATAACTAACGGTTACTGGGCAATTGATGACTAATGGTGAGTAATTATTGAATAATGCTGAGTAATTGTTAACTAATGCTGAGCAACTCACGAGTAAATAATGTTCAAAATGCCCAAAATGCCCAGAATTATTAACAAAAATTTAAATGACTTAAAAATTAGTGAAAAAACACGCCCATACAAACTAATGTAATCTATTGGTACACTATTTATAACTATATACACTGGTACAAAAGGCGTATTTTTTCACTAATTTTTAAGTCATTTAAATTTTTGTTAATAATTCTGGGCATTTTGGGCATTTTGAATTATTTGTTCCATTTTATTATAATATGGTTTATCAAATAATTATCATTTTGAACGTGTTTTATGTGTCTATTATAAACTATGTCGAAGTTGTGTTTAAATGGTGAAAAGATAAATCCAGAACAACAAAAACGAGTTGGTGAATTATCAGAAAAATTTAAAGATGAAATCATTATTAGGGAAAAATATAGTCCAAAAAAGACTTTAAAAGAAGAAGAAGAACAAGAATGTGGTTGGTCAATTCAGGGGAATTATGAAACATTGGTTCAACAATATATTGATTCGGGGTTTGATGAAGCGTACGCCCAAGAGCGTATAGATTTAGGTTGGGCTGATTTTGATTTTTAGTTAAATATTTTAAGCATTTTGAGCATATATTATACACCTTATTATAGTATTTTGGAACAAAAAATGCCGAAGTCATACTTATCTAATAAAAGTGTTGAGGAAATCGTTTTATCCCGTGGAAAGGTAACTGCAGATCATCTTAAAAAGAAGTATAAAATAGGTAGCGCACGTCTTAATAAGCTGTGGGAATCCGCTGAGTTGGAAACGGTTTCGTGGATAACGAATGCAAAACAGCTGTCAAGTGGTGGAGTTAAAAAACGTAAAAAGAAAAATTAAAAAATAAAAAGAAAAGAATATATAATAATTTAAAAGAATTAAAAGAAATAAGTATAATTCCCTGATTAAAACCAAAAACCGTGGCAAATCTGTTACTGTTTTCAACTACCATGGTTTTAACTAATTTCAAAAGAAATTACTAACTGGACGGGAATTTGTATTTTATTTTTCTGTTAAACAAAAACTACACGTACATATATTATAAGAAAACTTAGTTTTTCTTAAAAATTTGAATTTATTATGACAAAGACTAAACTTTCGGATGAAGATTTAGGAAATATTATTCTAGCGCGATATGATGTTAGTGCACAACAAACTAGAAAAAAATATCACATTTGTGTAAAACGTCAAAAGGAAATATGGGATTCGATAACAAACATGAAAATTTTTATTAATAGAGTTGAAAGTTTGGAGTGTTTGAAAAAAGAGAAAAATTGGAAAAAATAATAATCTAAAAAACCCGGTTAAAAACCCAGTTGGAAGACCGAGAAAGAGGGAATTAATAGCTGTAACTTGTTAATAAGGGTTTTCTGTTTTTATATATTTTTATTTTGTTACAAAATATTATTATTATTTATAGGGGTTCTGTGTGTATTCCGTCAGATATCTTCTTGTTTATCGTAATATGCAGAAAGTCCTAATTTTTTTTGCGTGTAGGTTTTCATGGTTCCGTTTTTCATTCTGAATCCTCTATTCATACCCCTATCTATTCCATCGTGATTCAGTGCGGCGTAGAATCTTTCCCAGGTAAGATTATTCTGTCTTGCAGAAAGTCCTTTTGCCGAATGTTTGACTTCTTCGCTATCTTTTTTCTGAACAATATAACACTTACTGGATAGGGCTATAGCACGATCACCTTGATATTCTAGTTTGAAAAGTCCAGGCTCTCTATTGCTCCATTTGTCCCACGCCAACCATTCTTTTTTATGTTCGTTAAAATCTTCACACATTTCCGGTTTTATTATGCTGTCCAGAGGTCCACTGACACCCATATATAAACTATCTGTATCCATTTGAATCAGTTCAAAATCCGCTCGATCAATGTATTTATCTAGAAAGTCATAATAAAATTGTAACATTCTTAGTTTTGCGTATTGATATACAGTAATTCCGCAGTGAAATGGGCGATTCATCAGGGAGGTTGAACGCCTGGAGGATATTTCGTACGCATCTCCAATTTCTTCTAAATCGCTAAAATATGCAGATCGTAGTGCCGCATCCACACATTTCTCGTCTTTTGTATATTTGTGTTTAGGTGTGTTTCGGGTGATTCTATCATTTTACCACAGCAAGAATTTCCTAATAATTTCATAATATCTGCAATTGGGGCTTTGGAACTGTCAACATCGCCTGTTCGTCTTGCGGCTGTAACTTCTTTTGCAAACCACTCAAAAGGTTTTCCGGGATTGTAGTTTATTAGTGTGTGTATGGCAATTATTTTCAACCCATGGGTTAAATACCATTTTAAAAGTGGGGTAAATAATAAAACTTTTTTAGCGGACATTGCACCAACCAGCTTCTTTCCGTCTCCTCTACAGCGACCTGTATCTTTCAAATAATCTAACATATGTTGTGGAACTTCATTTTCCTCCACAGTCCTATTTATGAATAGTGGTGACATTTCCGAAAACTTTTGTTTTAAGTTGTGGGGAACTATTATATCCACTTCGGCAAACCCAAACCACTTATCCGTTATAACCTGTCTCGTAAAATTTGTAATTCTTTTGTTCGAAAATGGGTGTTCTGATTTTATAACCCTTCCCTCTCCACATGGCATTGTTTTTGCAAGTGTGGATAAATACAAAGCGTTTGCATCAAATCCTAATATAGATTCACATATTTTTCCATTTCCGTCTGGGTTTGATCTAATTCTAGAAATACCTCCTGCCATTAATCTTGAAAATACAATTGATGGACCACCAACGAGCGCTTGTTTCATCATTTCGTATACTTCTTCAGTTGGTGCAAACAACGGTGGACAGATCGCGTCCGTTATTTTATTCTCTTTGGTAATATATGGTTTTACGTAGTTTTTTATAGTTCCTCGAAGAATGTATTGGAAAGCTACACCGGGAAGGGTAACGGCATCTTTAAACATGTCTATACCTTTTGTTTCATAAAATTGAGACATTTTTCTTGCCGCTTCTAGAAACGGTCCTACGTCCAAGTCGTTATAATATTTTAACCAGTCTTTAAAAGTTTTCATTCCGCGCTTCTTGAAAATTACGTTGCACTCTTCTACTCCTTCTCAGTGATGGTTTTTGTTGGGGCAAGTTTATTCGTCCAGAATTTAAATTCAGGTAAACCCTCATATGATAATTTATCTGGTGTGTCGAACCATTCGTATGGAAAGAAAGATTTTTCTTCTTTACATCCATACGCGTGAACCCATCTAGCGTAATCAACTCCCGGGGAAATATATAATTTTACATCTAGAAAACGAAGCTTGGGCATGAATATAAATAATGTTTGATTTGCTTTTTTACCCACTAGAACTTTCTTTGTTTTATTCGCTAATATTTCTACCAACTGATTTTTTTATTAGGTTTTAGATCGTATTTGCTTGAGTTGAATCCGAGAACCGGAACTTGGGTGATCCATCTTGTAACCTCTTTTTGTTGTTTGTATGAAAGATTATCAAAATCTGGCGGATACCCATATATAGGGTTGTTACCCACCGTTTCACCAATTTCTTCCGCTCTTTTTTCTAAATCTTCATAAAACAAATTAACCAATTTGGCTGGATCTTTTTCACATATGTGTGTTATTCTGTTAGAAAGTGTATCACCAATACTCACACTGATTGGAACGTGGGTGTTTAAAATCTCTAAATCCATATGTGGATTGGTTTCTCCGGTTTTATCTAAATATGACTCAAAATCGTATACTATCTGATATGGGTAAATAACATTAGGTGGGTTGGGAAACTCCTTGGCTTCTGGTGCTTTATAGTCGTGTTCCCAAATAACCTTTAAATTAAAACGCTTTCTGAGTTTTTCGTCGTTTTTTAAAGTTTTTTTATTTTTTCGTATTCTTTTTCAACCCTCTGTTTTATCTCTACAGTGTTTAGGGCAACCGTGCCAGTAACATCCGTGAAACTGATATATTGTATTTGTTTCTCTGCAAAATCCATCAACCGGGGTTGTTCCAACTACTCTTTCCCCTCCATGTCCACAAACGGCAGTATGAATGTGTGGGCCAGTAAAAGAATTTATCCATTGTATTGATTTTCTACTACATTTTGGTTTTGGGTAAAATGCTTTTTCAAAGGCGGACATCGGTCTATCTATTTTGTTTCCTTCACAAATAATTTTGGTTATTCCTTTACTACAAGTTTTTGTATGTCGGAGAAGGTTACAGGCCTTTGTAAACCTTTGGTCACATTCTGCACAACAGTAAATTTGGCAGGCTTTATCCATATCTGTAATAAGAAATGCGTGATCATTATATACCCCTATTGTCATCTTTTTTGTTCCTATCTCTTCATAGTGTGCTGCTACGTTTCTTAAAAACCATGTTCCATCTTCTGTCGGCTCGTACGCGTCTATTCCTATTTTAAAACACTTTTCTACTTTTTTCAAATCTTCGAATGGTATTGAACCCTCTGGTTTATTTTTTCCACAAAATTTAAAATATTTAACTTTGTGATTCAGTGTGCTTTTCATGGATCTATCTGCGCGTAATTTATCGTTAGAGTATAGGGCTAAACACCTGAATAAACAGAGTTCGTCGCCAAATGTATCTAACGGTTTTATACCCTTCTTGTATCGCAACCATTCCGGCAGTTTTCCTCCTGCTACATTTTTGGTTGTCATTTCAACATCTTTTATTTTTGTGGAATATATTATTTTTATAGATGTACCACCCCATCTAACAAATGTCCACTTTGTGTTCGGACGACTTATTTTATCTATGTTTAATCGTTCTTCTTCTTGTATGAATAACCAGTCTTTAACCTCATCGTATCGTCTAAACCAGCGACTTCCTTGAAAGTTTTTGTAAAAATTTAGTTTTTTCGGTCTTCCTTTTGAATCTTTTTCCTCTATGTGTCTCAATGTATAATGAAAGGAGTATCTGAGATAAAAACTCCCATGCAACAGAGGTTCTAACTCTTTCATCCACCCGTCTGTATTATTTTTTTGAAGTCGTCTACCTAGCGATATTGTGGTGGTTCTGCGCCCTTTTTCTATCTTTTTTTCGTGGTGTTTGTAGTCTTCTAAAATCTCCTCTCCTTCGAGTATTATTTTTTTAAGTAATTCTGTTTTCGGTGTTCTCTTTTCTGGTTTTGTAGTAATATTTCTACTTTTAATGCTCATTTTAGCCTCATCATCGAGCCGTTGAATTACTTTGTTTATATATTCTTCTGATTTGGTTTCTATCCCTTTGAGACCTCCCCTTTTGAATGCCCTCGTAAAACGTTTCATATATTCTTGATTTTTTTCTTCATTAATTAGTCTGGTAAGCCCCCTTTCTCTTAATCTGAGTGAAAATACTACCCCCATTTCCGTCAACTCCTTTCTGATTGTGTGATTTTATTTTCACCCTGACTATCTCCACAGTGTGTGGGGTATTGCAGGGGTTTTTGTAACTGTTGACATTTTTCTTTTTTCAGATAACATTTTATATATTGGTATATATAAATTATTATATTTTTTATCTTTAATAGAAAAATATTTATATAATTATTGTTTTCATACAACACTGTTGGGAGCTATTTTCTTATATTCATATATTTTCAAATTTTTTATGTCGTTGGTTTGCTCTTTTCTTCTTATAATGCCCAGGATGTGGAACGGTAATGAACTGACTCTCTCTATACTACTATAACTTATGAACCGCTTCACCGATTTTGATAATATTTGGTTACAATGTGTGTTGCATACAACCCACGTCCGACCGCCCATGGTCAAGGTCACTGAGGACTTATGTTCACCTTGTTTATAAGGCACATGTGTTAAAGTTTTCTTTTTGTCTATTCAATAACTTGTGAACAGCTTCCCGATTTTGATAATGTTTGGCCACATTGTGCGTCTAGGGATGGTGCTTTGTTTTGCATATGACCCACATCCAACCGCCTAAGGTCAAGGTCACCGAGTCCTTATGTTCACCTTGTTTGTAAGGCAGACATGTTAACGTTTTTTTTTCTTTATTTTATTATCAAGGCTGCCAGTTAGGGGATTAGCTTCGTAATAATGGGTTAAATCTGTCTATGACTGGAGAAATGGGGCTTATGGATTATGCAACCAGTGCATATCCAGAACAGCCTGTGCATCCGCACAGTCGGATCAGGATAATGCACTGTTTGCACATTCCAAATCAGGATCTGCACTGTTCACCATTCCACCAATGAAACACGTGTGATACTTCTAACAAGGAATACAGATCGTTATCGGACTACTGCAGTGTTATTTGATCTGTAGCTGATTTCATCAAAATTACAAAGTATGCTTATCTAGCAAAGTATGCTTTGAGGGAGAAATTTTCAATTTAAAGATAAATTTATTAATTTTTAATATACTGAATTTATTACATTATCACAGCCATTTTGGCTGTGATAATGTAATAAATTCAGTAAAATAATTCTGCATATTTTTAATCCTCAAATATATGCAGTCTTTAGTTCTATAATGACATAATGCATTTCGGAGAAAATAAATGATTACTCCCTCAAAGTATACTTTGCAAGATAAGTATACTTTGCAATTTTGATGAAATCGGCTACTGGAGTTACACTGGTTGCAAATCTCATAAGCCCCATTTCTCCAGTCACAGCCACAAGTGAGTTCTGTATGTCTATAACATGTTTCAGTGGGCGGCAGGTGGGTGTATACGATGGGTAATTTAACGATCGGGGTTCGTCCTTACCGGAATTCCGTCTGGAGACCTGGTTTGGCCCTCACATGCGACTTTGACATTTTGTATGTGACAGTTGAATCTGGTTATACCCCTTATGTGAGTATTACGATTATTCGTAATCCTATTTTAAGGGAAGTGGCTTTGGTGTGGTATGGACCTGGCACCAGGTCAGGTTATTCTAATTTCAGGGCTGTAAATATTCTGTTCTGATTTTGGGATTTTCCCCCCAATGCAGCAGGTTAAAGTGGGAATGTACCCGTTTGTCCGGCCTTACATGACCTTAGCTGTTGATAGGCCATTAAACACCAATAAACAAACAAACTATTACCTGTTTCCAGGCATCATGAAGATAGTGTGCCAGTCATTCCTGCCGTGTCTACAAATACACGAGGCGGAATCTCGCCTCTTCTCCGCAATAACACATACAGTAAGTTTATGCCAAATTTAAACGTTATCCTACATGTATTAACATTGCTCCAGATAAGCTGTGTTTTGGCGTATTTTACGCCATTATTTGAGCTGAATATGCATTGATTATCAAAAGTGGGAGTACAACGTACACAATACGCATAGCAATGTGAAAATACACATTGATTTTCAAATTGAGTAGTGAAAATACTGTCATAAAGTTGAAAATTCACTTAGTTGAGCTGCAAAAAGTTTGCTTTTTGCAGCTCAAATAAGTGAATGTTTAAATTTGTTATATTTTTTTATCATTTGTTCCCTATTTAGTAATGAAAAAAATCAATAATCAGGGGGTGTAGTACGATTTAGACACAAAGCTTATCTGGAGCGTGTATTAATTGTCTAAATGTTACCCGGTACTATGTTGGGCATCAAATTGCGCTGCATAAATGCAGTCCCAGTCGGCGCGAAACTGCCAAAACAACAGCTATCAACCAGTGTCATTCTGGTGACCTTGACCTTTGTGGGTTGTGGAATAGGGATTATAACACCTGACTTCCAATCCAGAGGCCGTGGGTTCAAACCTCGCCTTGGCATCAAAAATACTTTCCATCTCACTGGTCTGTCGGATGAGACTTTAAAACTGTGGTCCCATCTCTACAGTATATGACCTTAGATGTTGCTGGCAGAGCTCCAGATAAGCTGTGTATTTGCTTAAATACCCAATTAAAATTGCCAAAAACCCAATTGAAATCAGAAGTAGCGACTATCAAAAAGCAATAATAATTTTGTGGTACCTTTATCATGCTGCACAAAACAATAAACCGACCACAAATATAGCATATTTTTCTTTATCTTCCATGAAAACACATCTTGGTATTTCATTAGAATTGTCTCCAAGAAGACAATTCTAATGAAATGACAAGATATGTTTTCATTTCGACGCAAAATATTCAATAATTGCTGTCTATTGATGTGTAAACAGTAGTGTTATTTTATTTTATCCAATTAAAATTTTGAAATACCCAATTGCTTAGAAATGATGGAGTGAAAATACTCAATTACTAATTCTTTATCTGGTGCCCTGTGCTGGGACATTAAACCCTTTCATTTTTTGACCTTCATGGGTGGGAGACTCGCCGGCGATCACCGTGTTCATTTTATGGGCTATTATATTTGATCACATTCCAATGGTTTTATTCAGCTATATATTATCAGTCGGTGATAAACAGGGGAGGTAATTTGGTAATGCATTTCCACTGTTACTGTACTATAATTTATTGTTTACCCTAGTTTCTCGACCAATGAAAGAACGGCATTTCGATTCTCATTTGCGACACTTTCACCAATATGTATTAATTAATCATTAAATGTTCAGCGCTATGTTTAGAACTGATTTTATGCCTAGGCATCAGTTCACGAGACGCAAAGCATATTACCGCCCACTTCGTGTCACACCGCCAATCACATGCTAGTATAGCGTTTGAAATCACTGAGGGGCGGAGCCTCGTGACTGGGATGGTAAACAATAAGTATTGTACATGCAGTTCACATATTTAATTTTTAATAAATTAATTTATGTGAACTACATGTATAACTTACTTATCAATCATGCAATAAACACCACAAATATAGCATATTTTTCTTATCTTCCATGAAAACACATCTTGGTATTTCATTAGAATTGTCTCCAAGGATCCAAGGAGACAATTCTAATGAAATAACAAGATATGTTTTCATTTTGATGCAAACTATTCAATAATTGCTGTCTGTGGATGTGTAAACAGTAGTGTGATTTTATTTTACACAATTAAAATTTTGAAATACCCAATTACTCAGAAATGATGGAGTGAAAATACTCAATTACGGTGCAAATTTTAATTGTGAATTGATAGCATGTTTTTAATTTAATTATGAAATGATTATACGTTTTATAATTGTGAAATGTTGATATTTGTAAGGAAGGCCATAGCAAGTTCTTTCTCTGTTGAAAGGGTTGAGGAACTTTTTAACATAAAAAAAACTTTGTGTTTTGTTCAACTGGGTGGACGCTTAACATAGAAAAAATATGGTGTGGCCTAATTGTGAAATAATAAAACTATAGAGACATGTTTTGATTCTAAAAAATAGCTGAATTAATTTAATTAGTAACCATCGATACTAATCTGTTTCAAAAACCCTAAATGAACCCAATTCAAACATGGGATATAACTGTGTAAACATTTTGTTTTACAGAGTTGTCAGACCTGGGATAAGGTTGTCACAGACATCAAAGAGCTGCCAAAGCACGGGCAGATAGAGCAGGAGTTACACGCCTTGCTTCAGGTACATTTGGTAGCCATTTGCTGTTACTACTCTGTTCCACGTTTTTGTGCCGACAAACTTTTTGCTATTAAACACATTAAATCTGTAAAATATTTAAATGTCTTTACGCAATAAAATCAATATTTGATGAAATTTCATAAAATAAATAAAATTGGGGAAGGTGACTTTTGTTATTGATGAAACAGTACTTATTTAAATATTTTTAAGATTTAATGTGTTTAACCCTTTCAACACCACATACCTGTATAGTGGTATTGGCAAACAGTGTAGATCCATATTCACCGGCTCGTGACGAGCCGCCTCATCAGGATCTGCCATTTTGCAAGTAATTTTTATATTTTTGAGAACAAGAGCACCCCCTTTTCATAAATGGACTACGAGGATATTCATATTTTTGCAACTAATATGACATATACAGGGATTCCGCTGGGGAAAATAAAAATATCGCCACTTCAAAAAAAATAAAAGAATTGGCGATAAAAAATTACAATTTTCGGGGGAAAAATTCAAAAAAAGAAATTGTTTATTGATTATTTTTTTTCGAAAATTGTAATTTTTTATTGCCAATTGTTTATTTTTATCACCAATTGCGAAAGTGGCGATCGCCAGCGGAATCCCTGCATATACATGTATGTTCATCGAGTGGTGTGAAATGTCCATATTTCACGAGTGGACACCACTCGATGAACATATATGTCATATTCGTTGCAAAAATATGAACATTCTATTTATTATATACCGTTCCATGGAATTTAGCAGTTTTTAGCTCGACTATTCGAAGAATAAGTAGAGCTTATGTTGTCACCCCGGCGTCGGTGTCACCGTCACGCCTTGGTTAAGGTTTTTAGTCAAGTTTGTATATGGAATACTACTGGCCCTACACCCACCATACTTGGACAACTTCATCTCCTAGTGATGTACATCAATAACCCCTGATTTATATTTGACCTTGACCTACATTTCCTCTTGAATTACTTGGTTAATTCCCCTTGGTTACGGTTTTTAGTCAACCTTGGTTAAGGTTTTTAGTCAAGCTTGTATATGCAATACTACTGGCCCTACACCCACCATACTTGGACAACTTCATCTCCTAGTGATGCACATCAATAACCCCTCATCTATATTTGACCTTGACCTACATTTCCTCTTGAATTACTTACTTAATTCCCCTTGGTTAAGGTTTTTAGTCAACCTTGGTTAAGGTTTTTTTTCAAGCTTGTACATTGATTGAATACTATTGTGCATCCAGACACCATACTTCGACAACCTTTTCTCATAGGTATGTACATCAATAACCCCTGATCTATATTTGACCTTGACCTACATTTCCTCTTCAATTACTTACTTAATTCCTTTTGGTTAAGGTTTTTAGTCAACCTTCTATATGGAATACTACTGGCCCTACACCACCATACTTGGACAATTTCATCTCCTAGTGATGTACATCAACAACCCCTGATCTACATTTGACCTTGACCTACATTTCCTCTTGAATTACTTACTTAATTCCCCTTGGTTAACGTTTTTAGTCAAGCTTGTAGATGGAATACTCCTGGCCCTACACCAACCATACTTGGACAACTTCATCTCCTAGTGATGTACATCAACAACCCCTGACCTATATTTGACCTTGACCTACATTTAACCTTGAATTACTTACTTAAATCCCCTTGGTTAAGGTTTTTACTCGACCTTGGTTAAGCTTTTTACTCAAGCTTGTACATGGAATACTATTGTGCATACAGACACCATGCTTGGACAACCTTTTCTCATAGTGATGTACATCAATAACCCCTGATCTATATTTGACCTTGACCTACATTTCCTCTTGAATTACTTACTCAATTCTCTTTGGTTAAGGTTTTTAGTCAAGCTTGTAGATGGAATACTCATGGCCCTACACCAACCATACTTGGACAACTTCATCTCCTAGTGATGTACATCAACAACCCCTGACCTTTATTTTACCTTCACCTACATTTAACCTTGAATTACTTGCTTAATGTTTATAGTCAAGCTTGTATATGGAATACTTCTGGGCCTACATCAACCATACTTGGACAACTTCATCTCCTGGTGATGTACATCAATAATCCCTAACCTATATTTGACCGTAACCTACTTTTATCCTTGGATTACTTAGTTATCTCCCCTTGGTTACGGTTTTTACTCAAGCTTGTATATGGAATACTCCTGGGCCTACAGCAACCATACTTGGAAAACTTTATCTCCTAGTGATGTACATCAATAACCCCTGACCTATATCTGACATTGACCTACATTAACCTTGAATTACTTACTTAATTTCCCTTGGTTAATGTTTTTAGTCAACCTTGGTTAAGGTTTTTATGCAGGCCGCAGCCACCTTCTTTGTCAAGCTATGTGTACATCGACAACCCTCGTAGTCAAGCTATGCTGTTCTCTTACAGCTCTTGTTTAGACTGTATACGGTAATGAATGTGTATTTGCAGCCTATTTGTAGTCCGGCACTGCAGGTGCGTGTTATGAATATAGACAGCGGAAGTAGTCATATTTTCACCGGAAGATGTTTATTTCATCGATGAGAACATATGACTTTTATTTACTTCGTATAACTATGTATGTCATGGGTAGGTATATAATAAAGCTGATTATCTATGTTGTAAGGCAAGTACATTCATTTTTTGTTTTGCTTACTCAATAATTGCTTAACCCTTTCAACACCACAGACCTGTATAGTGGTATTGGCAAACAGTGTGGATCCAGATGAGCTAAGTACCTTGGTGCTTGGTCCACTTCTTCTACCGACACATTCCGTTTGGCGCTTGATTTGCCGTTCACCAAAAGGACAGTGTCAGGGCTCCAGAAAAGCTTTGTGTCTACTGTCTGTTTCACGAAAGCTGCCCAAATTTTTGGCCATATAGACAATTCAAAAACAATATTATTTTCGATAGTATTAAATTAAAGGAAAATTTAAGAATGAGCCTTAAAATTTGGGCAGCTTTCGTGAAACAGACTATAAATTGTTACATACCCCCTGATTTCAAGATCATTGCGTATTTTACTTTTACAAATGGATTATTGATTTTCTTCATTACTAAATAGAGAACAAATGAAAACAATGTATCAAATTTAAACATTCACTTATTTGAGCTGCAAAAAGCTTTTTGCAGCTCAACTAAGTGAATTTTCAAATTTATTACAGTACATGTATTTTCACTGCTCAATTTGATAAACGCATTGCTGTGTGTATGTTGTACTCCCACTTTTGATAATCAATGCGTATTCAGCTAAAATAATTGCGTAAAATACGCCAATACGCACCTTATCTGGAGCTCTGGTGTTTGATTGTGTACCCAAGAACATGCGCAATTTTTCATGATGTTATAATTACAGAAAATAGGATATTTTCTGTAAATGACAGAATTTTCATAGCACATGCGGAATAGAATACCGCATTTGCTATGGAAATTTCGTCACCTTTCGATGTCAGTTGGGGAAAATATCGCAAAATATTTTTTATGAGGTATTGCACATCTATTTTTGGGCATGGCGCCACCAAAATCTGTGGGAATACTGTCATTTATATGCCTAATCATTCACATTTCATGTTTCAGTCTATGGTTGAACTACTGGACATCTGTCTGTCGTGTGTGAAGTTTGTACAAGGGGCAGACAACCTAGACATGGCCTCCGTCCATTCCCTCCCCCACGGGGCTGTACATCTACTGAAGGGCGGTTACTCCCACTGCAAGGTTAGTGGCTGTCTGTGTGTGTGTAAAGGACAGACAACCTAGACATGGCCTCCATCCATTACCTCCCCCACGGGGCTGTACATCTACTGAAGGGCAGTTACTCCCAGTGCAAGGTTAGTGGCTGTCTGTGTGTGTGTAAAGGACAGACAACCTAGACATGGCCTCCATCCATTCCCTCCCCCACGGGGCTGTACATCTACTGAAGGGCAGTTACTCCCACTGCAAGGTTTAAAATGGCTGTGTCTGTGTGTAAAGGACAGTACAACCTAGACATGGCCTCCATCCATTCCCTCCCCCACGGGGCTGTACATCTACTGAAGGGAGGTTACTCCCACTGCTGCAAGGTTAGTGGCTGTCTGTATGTCTGTAAAGGACAGACAACCTAGACATGGCCTCCATCCATTCCCTCCCCCACGGGGCTGTACATCTACTGAAGGGCGGTTACTCCCACTGCAAGGTTAATGGCTGTCTGTGTGTGTGTAAAGGACAGACAACCTAGACATGGCCTCCATCCATTCCCTCCCCCACGGGGCTGTACATCTACTGAAGGGCGGTTACTCCCACTGCAAGGTTAGTGGCTGTCTGTGTGTGTGAAAGGAACGGACAGAACAACCTAGACATGGCCTCCATACCATTCCCTCCGGCCCCCACGGTGATGTACATCTACTGAAGGAGGGTATACCCACGTGCAAAGGTTAGTGGCTGTCTGTGTGTGTAAGGACAGACAACCTAGACATGGCCTCCATCCATTCCCTCCCTCTCACCCACGGGGCTGTACATCTACTGAAGTTGGGCGGTTACATCCCACTGCAATGTTAGTGGCTGTCTGTGTGTGTAAAGGACAGACAACCTAGACATGGCCTCCATCCATTCCCTCCCCCACGGGGCTTGTACATCTACTGAAGGGCAGTTACTCCCACTGCAAGTTAGTGGCTGTCTGTGTGTGTGTAAAAGGACAGACAATCTAGGACATGGCCTCCATCATTCCCTCCCCCATCGGGGCTGTACATCTACTGAAGGCAGTTACTACCAGTGCAAGGTTAGTGGCTGTTCTGTGTGTGTGTAAAGGACAGATCTAACCTAGACATGGCCTCCATCCATGCTCCCTCCCCCACGGGGCTGTACATTCTACATGATAGGGGCGGTTAACTCCCACTGCAAGGTTTAGTGGCTGTCTGTGTGTTGTGGACAAGACACAGATTGGGCAACCATAGACATGGAACCTCCATCCATGTTCCCTGACCCCCCCAACGCCCTAGGGCTGTACATCTACTGAAGGGCAATGAGGGGTTGGGGAGGGGGGAAAGGGGGGGAGGGGGGGAGTGGTTTCTCGAGGGGCGGGGAGGGGAGCAGCGGGGGGGGGAAGGAATGGTGAGTGGCTGTCTGATAGTATGTTTCTTCTGTGGGATTTTTGTATCTGTGGTGTGTGTACAGACAATCTGGACATGGCCTCCATCCATTCCCTCCCCACGGGGCTTGTACATCTACTGAAGGGAGGTTAACTCACCCAGTGCAAGGTTAGTGGCTGTCTGTGTGTGTAAAGGACAGACAACCTAGACATGGCCTCCATCCATTCCCTCCCCTACGGGGCTGTACATCTACTGAAGGGCAGTTTACTCCCACTGCAAGGTTAGTGGCTGTCTGTGTGTGTGTAAAGGACAGACAATCTAGACATGGCCTCCATCCATTCCCTCCCCCACGGGGCTGTACATCTACTGAAGGGCAGTTACTCCCAGTGCAAGGTTAGTGGCTGTCTGTGTGTGTGTAAAGGACAGACAACCTAGACATGGCCTCCATCCATTCCCTCCCCCACGGGGCTGTACATCTACTGAAGGGCAGTTACTCCCACTGCAAGGTTAGTGGCTGTCTGTGTGTGTGTAAAGGACAGACAACCTAGACATGGCCTCCATCCATTCCCTCCCCACGGGGCTGTACATCTACTGAAGGGCAGTTACTCCCACTGCAAGGTTAGTGGCTGTCTGTGTGTGTGTAAAGGACAGACAACCTAGACATGGCCTCCATCCATTCCCTCCCCCACGGGGCTGTACATCTACTGAAGGGCGGTTACTCCCAGTGCAAGGTTAGTGGCTGTCTGTGTGTGTGTAAAGGACAGACAACCTAGACATGGCCTCCATCCATTCCCTCCCCCACGGGGCTGTACATCTACTGAAGGGAGGTTACTCCCACTGCAAGGTTAGTGGCTGTCTGTGTGTGTGTAAAGGACAGACAACCTAGACATGGCCTCCATCCATTCCCTCCCCCACGGGGCTGTACATCTACTGAAGGGAGGTTACTCCCACTGCAAGGTTAGTGGCTGTCTGTGTGTGTGTAAAGGACAGACAACCTAGACATGGCCTCCATCCATTCCCTCCCCACGGGGCTGTACATCTACTGAAGGGCGGTTACTCCCAGTGCAAGGTTAGTGGCTGTCTGTATGTCTGTAAAGGACAGACAACCTAGACATGGCCTCCATCCATTCCCTCCCCACGGGGCTGTACATCTACTGAAGGGCGGTTACTCCCAGTGCAAGGTTAGTGGCTGTCTGTGTGTGTGTAAAGGACAGACAACCTAGACATGGCCTCCATCCATTCCCTCCCCACGGGGCTGTACATCTACTGAAGGGCGGTTACTCCCAGTGCAAGGTTAGTGGCTGTCTGTGTGTGTGTAAAGGACAGACAACCTAGACATGGCCTCCATCCATTCCCTCCCCCACGGGGCTGTACATCTACTGAAGGGCGGTTACTCCCAGTGCAAGGTTAGTGGCTGTCTGTGTGTGTGTAAAGGACAGACAACCTAGACATGGCCTCCATCCATTCCCTCCCCCACGGGGCTGTACATCTATGTAAGGGCGGTTACTCCCACTGCAAGGTTAGTGGCTGTCTGTGTGTGTGTAAAGGACAGACAACCTAGACATGGCCTCCATCCATTCCCTCCCCCACGGGGACGGGGTGTACATCTACTGAAGGGCGGTTACTCCCAGTGCAAGGTTAGTGGCTGTCTGTGTGTGTGTAAAGGACAGACAACCTAGACATGGCCTCCATCCATTCCCTCCCCCACGGGGCTGTACATCTACTGAAGGGCAGTTACTCCCAGTGCAAGGTTAGTGGCTGTCTGTGTGTGTGTAAAGGACAGACAACCTAGACATGGCCTCCGTCCATTCCCTCCCCACGGGGCTGTACATCTACTGAAGGGCGGTTACTCCCACTGCAAGGTTAGTGGCTGTCTGTGTGTGTGTAAAGGACAGACAATCTAGACATGGCCTCCATCCATTCCCTCCCCCACGGGGCTGTACATCTATGAAGGGCAGTTACTCCCACTGCAAGGTTAGTGGCTGTCTGTGTGTGTGTAATGGACAGACAATCTAGACATGGCCTCCATCCATTCCCTCCCCCACGGGGCTGTACATCTACTGAAGGGCAGTTACTCCCAGTGCAAGGTTAGTGGCTGTCTGTGTGTGTGTAATGGACAGACAATCTAGACATGGCCTCCATCCATTCCCTCCCCCACGGGGCTGTACATCTACTGAAGGGCAGTTACTCCCACTGCAAGGTTAGTGGCTGTCTGTGTGTGTGTAAAGGACAGACAACCTAGACATGGCCTCCGTCCATTCCCTCCCCCACGGGGCTGTACATCTACTGAAGGGCAGTTACTCCCACTGCAAGGTTAGTGGCTGTCTGTGTGTGTGTAAAGGACAGACAATCTAGACATGGCCTCCATCCATTCCCTCCCCCACGGGGCTGTACATCTACTGAAGGGCAGTTACTCCCACTGCAAGGTTAGTGGCTGTCTGTGTGTGTGTAAAGGACAGACAATCTAGACATGGCCTCCATCCATTCCCTCCCCCACGGGGCTGTACATCTACTGAAGGGCAGTTACTCCCAGTGCAAGGTTAGTGGCTGTCTGTGTGTGTGTAAAGGACAGACAACCTAGACATGGCCTCCATCCATTCCCTCCCCACGGGGCTGTACATCTACTGAAGGGCGGTTACTCCCAGTGCAAGGTTAGTGGCTGTCTGTGTGTGTGTAATGGACAGACAATCTAGACATGGCCTCCATCCATTCCCTCCCCCACGGGGCTGTACATCTACTGAAGGGCAGTTACTCCCAGTGCAAGGTTAGTGGCTGTCTGTGTGTGTGTAATGGACAGACAATCTAGACATGGCCTCCTCCATTCCCTCCCATCCCCCACGGGGCTGTTACATCTACTGAAGGGAGGTTACTCCCACTGCAAGGTTAGTGGCTGTCTGTGTGTGTGTAAAGGACAGACAATCTAGACATGGCCTCCATCCATTCCCTCCCCCACGGGGCTGTACATCTACTGAAGGGCAGTTACTCCCAGTGCAAGGTTAGTGGCTGTCTGTGTGTGTGTAAAGGACAGACAACCTAGACATGGCCTCCATCCATTCCCTCCCCCACGGGGCTGTACATCTACTGAAGGGCGGTTACTCCCAGTGCAAGGTTAGTGGCTGTCTGTGTGTGTGTAAAGGACAGACAATCTAGACATGGCCTCCATCCATTCCCTCCCCACGGGGCTGTACATCTACTGAAGGGCGGTTACTCCCACTGCAAGGTTAATGGCTGTCTGTGTGGCTATGAAGGGCATAAAATAAGCAGATAAGCTTTCAAAAGGGCAGAAAACCTATAGAGCTCCAGATAAGCTTTGAAAGCTATAGGTTTTCTTTAGATTAAACAGTATTTTATTTCATTTGGATAAGCACATGTGATCTATAGACATTAGTATTGGAGGATTTCTTTGTGTCGACACAATACCGTAATAACCCTAAAGATTTTGACAAGATTTATTCTGGAAAACTCACATTAACCCTTAGACCGCTACACACAACAATTGGTGTCTGCTGTTGCTTTTATATCTTGCCTTATTTCTCAATAAAAACATGTTTTGACAGCACTTCAGAATCATTTACATTTGCTTTTATATCTTGCCTTATTTCTCAATAAAAACATGTTTTGACAGCACTTCAGAATCATTTCCAATGGAAATGATTCTGAAGTGCTGTCAAAGCATGTTGTAAATTATTCTAAAGTGCTGTCAAAGCATGTTTTTGATGATAATAATAGAAAATAAACAGCAGACGACAAAAAATTAAGACAGCGGTGTAATAATATATGGCTTCTCACAGCAAGGAGTGTTCAAATTACTACAGTCAGTATGGTTGTACAGGGCTCCAGATAAGGAATTAGTAATTGAGTATTTTGACTCCATATGATCATTTCTGAAGCAATTGGGTATTTCAAAATTTTAATTGGGTCAAATAAAATCGCACTACTGTTTACACATCAACAGACAGCAATTATTGAATAGTTTGCTTCGAAATGAAAACGTGTCTTTGCATTTCATTAGAATTGTCTCCTTGGAGACAATTCTAATGAAATACCAAGAGGTGGTTTCATGGAAAATAAGAAAAGTATGCTATATTTGTGGTCTGTTTATTGTTTTCTGCAGCATGATACAGGTACCACAAAATTGTTATTGCTTTTTGATACTCGCTACTTTGGATTTCAATTGGATTTTTCGGCACTTTTAATTGGGTATTTACGCAAATACGCAGCTTATCTGGAGCATGGTTGAACTTGTTTATCACAATAACTGTGTACTTGGATAAAATTTGTTTTGGGAAACCCCTTAGCTGGCAAAACTCAAGCTTTACGACTGACCTACCGGTAACTAAATTCAGTATACATCTTTATCATGGCAAGAGGAAGAATCGTATTCTTTTTATTATGCCCCCACCAATATATTTGTGGGGGGGGGGCTTATGTTTTACCCCTGTCCGTCCATAAGGTAAATGTGTTTAAGTTTTCAATAACTCCTTAACTCTTCTACTAATTGTATCCCCCAGACTACCGTCGGGGGATACTATGGATTTGACAGCGCGCTGCGTCCGCGTCCGCGGTCCGCGTCCGCCGTAGACACTTCTTGTCCGGAGCATAACTCGAACACCCTTTGGAATATTTTCATGAAACTTCACACATGCATAGACCACGACCCGGAGGTGTGTCGCGCACAAGAATGACAACTCTTTGCATAGCTATTTTTGAGTTATCTCCCTTTTTTGTTTCTCGCACTGATTTCGTGTCCGGAGCATAACTCCACCACCCTTTCGAATATTTTCATGAAACTTCACACATGCATAGACCACGACCCGAGGGAGTGTCGCGCACAAGAATGACAACTCTTGCATAGCTAATTTTTTAGTTATCCTCCCTTTTTTGTTTTGCGCACTCTACAAACTGGACAATAATGCATGAAGACCTGTTTTCTCGTCTGCTCTGTATACCTTTTCTCATGTGCTCTGTACACCTTACCTGTAGAGAGAACAATAGAAACTGGGAGAACCATGTGCTAAGCATGGGCTAGCATGTGCAGATGTCCACTGCTTGACCACTGCTTGACCACTGCTGACCAGGTAATTTATACAGGTAAATCACTACATTGGGTACGTGTTGAAAATATTGTGGCATTAGTGGACCTCTGCAGATATATGTAGATAAATATAGGACTATTAAAAAAAAATGTGGTCTCCAATAGCAAGCATTATTATTTTTAAACTTTTTTTTGTCATTTTTTTGTTGTTTTTTTTTCATTATTTTTTTTCATTTTTTTTTTCAAATTAAATTATTTTCAATTTGACTGGAAAAAAAATCTGGGCTCCAGTAGCAAGCATTATTATTTTTATTTCCATTTCATTTTTTTTTTTCATTTTTTTTTTCAAATTATTTTTCAATTTTTGTCCAGTAGCAGAAGGTCGTAAGTGCTATATACAGACTATTCACCTGTACATGTGCTAGCATGTGCAACTGACCACTGACCACATACAGGTAATTTATACAGGTAAATGATTATATTACATTTCCGTAAACTGTGTTGAAAATATTGTGGCATTATGTGGACCTGTGCAGATATATGTAGATAAATATAAGACTATTAAAAAAAATTCTGGGCTCCAGTAGCAAGCATTATTATTTTTAATTTTTAAACTTTTTTTCCATTTTTTTTTTTCATTTTTTTTTTCAAATTCTTTTTCAATTTTTGTCTAGTAGCATAAGGTCGTAAGTGCTATATACAGACTATTATCATATAATAAAACAATTATTGACTAGTGAGCCATAGAATATAATCTGATATTCTATGGTTCACTAGTCAATAATTGTATAATATGTTCGGGCCAGTGAAAATTGCTTTCGGGCCCAGGCTCGAGGTCAAGGCGGGACAAGGCGAGGTCATCTGATTCCGCGGAATTCTTGTTTACTTATCTCCCTTTGTTGTTTTATTTCGTGCTCTGATTTTGTATCCAAAGCATAACTCGAACACGCATATACGCATTGCTCTAATGGTCCTCTACCGCCCTGTGCCAAATCCACGTTCGTTCTGCCCCGTCAAGCCCAGGGTCAAGGTCACATACTTAGTGCTTCAAAAACATTAACGCTTGGGTAAATATCTTATACTTTCTGTTTTCTTTCATGGATCATGGATCATCTTCATATTTCATATACGCATTGCTCTAATGGTCCTCTACCGCCCTGTGCCAAATCCACGTTCGTCCTGCCCACCAATCCCAGGGTCAAGGTCACATACTTGGTGCTTCAAAAACTTTAACGCTCAGCTCAGGAAATATCTTATAATTTTTATTTCCATTCACGGATCAACTTCATATTTCATATATACGCGTTGCTCTAATGGTCGTCTACCGCCCTGTGCCAAATCCACGTTCGTCCTGCCCCCCCCGCCAAGCCCAGGGTCAAGGTCACATACTTAGTGCTTCAAAAACTTTAACGCTCGGTAAATATCTTATAATTTCTGTTTTCTTTCATGGATCATCTTCATATTTCATATACGCATTGCTCTAATGGTCCTCTACCGCCCTGTGCCAAATCCACGTTCGTCCTGCCCCGCCAATCCCAGGTCAAGGTCACATACTTGGTGCTTCAAAAACTTTAATGCTCAGGTAAATATCTTATAATTTTTCTTTCCATTCACGGATCAACTTCATATTTCATATATGCGTTGCTCTAATGGTCCTCTACCGCCCTGTGCCAAATCCACGTTTCGTCCCGCCCCCGCCAAGCCCAGGGTTAACATCATATACTTAGTGCTTCAAAAACTTTAATGCTCAGGTAAATATCTTATAATTTCTGTTTTCTTTCACGGATCAGCTTCATATTTCATATATGCATTGCTCTAATGGTCCTCTACCGCCCTGTGCCAAATCCACGTTTGTCCTGCCCCCGCCAAGCCCAGGGTGAAGGTCACATACTTGGTGCTTCAAAAACTTTAACGCTCAGGTAAAAGAAAATTTTGACTTGCAATTTGGCCCCTCATTTATTATCAAAGCGATATGTGGGACATCCGTGTTCTATGAACACATTTTCTAGTTTATTAAACTTCACACATGCATAGAAGACGACCCAAAGGTGTGTCGCACGTAAGAATGACAACTCTTGCGTCGTTAATTTCTTAGTTATCTCCCTTTGTTGTTTCGTGCACTGATTTCGTGTCTGGAGCATAACTCGAACACCCTTTGGAATATGTTCATGAAACTTCACACATGCATAGACCACGACCCTAAAGGTGTGTCCCGCAAGAATGACAACTCTTGCATCACTAATTCTTTAGTTATCTCCCTTTGTTTTTCCGTCACTGATTTTGTCTCCGGAGCATAACTCGAACACCCTTTTTTCAAACTACTTGTGTATCTGGGGAGGGGGATACACATGCGCTTGTCGACAAGCGTCCATTTCTAGTTTCAATAATATTTGTCCAAAATGTCTGTCTAGGGCTGCTGCTTTGTTTTGCCTATGACCCATGCCCAAACTCCCATCTTCAATGTCACTGGGGACTTGTGTTCACCTTGTTTTCTCTCTCAATTACTCCGTAACTCCAATTTCAATATTATTTGCCCACAATGTCTGCCTAGGATTTAGCTTCGTAATTACTATCAAGGCTGCGGGTGGGGACATCCATGTTGTATGAACACATTTAATATTAGTTTCTAGTTTTTGCTCATTTAGTTATCGTCCTTTGTGTACCATATATTGTGAGCTTCGGTACTGTTGTTTTGTCTGTGTACGTAAATGATCGAAGGACATGGTTGAACAGGCTGAAAAAAACATTCTGACCAGACTTTGTACAGGGCTCCAGCTAAGGAATTAGTAATTGAGTATTGTCACTCCATCATTTCTGAAGCAATTGGGTATTTCAAAAATTTAATTAGGTAAAATAAATCACACTACTGTTTACACATCAACAGACAGCAATTATTGAATAGTTTTCTTCTTTGGGTATTTAAGCAAATACGCAGCTTATCTGGAGCCCTGTTTGTAGTTTTGTTTTGTAAATGATCGATCGAAGGACATGGTTT
Organism: Conchocele bisecta; assembly: GCA_029237695.1. Lineage (NCBI taxonomy): Eukaryota > Metazoa > Mollusca > Bivalvia > Lucinida > Thyasiridae > Conchocele > Conchocele bisecta. The sequence goes on along the minus strand of CM055271.1, from coordinate 90,896,950 downwards.
CACAGGCTGAAAAAACATTGTGACCAGACTTTGTAGTGTATAAATACAATTTAATACACACAAAAACAACCTGCATGGTGATACATAAGCCACTGACTGAATAAATATATGGTAGAACATGTAGCTCCATACGAGACAGCTTGTTATGATTGACTGGTGAAATGGGGCCGAGGACATATGAGACGAGCCATGTGATTTTTTACCTAATATGTGCGATTTTTAATGAAAAAATATTTACAGAAACTGATATTTTCTGTAAATGATATCGAAAATTGACAAAGTTTTCATAGCAAATGCAGAATAAAAATTCTGCATTTGCTATGAAAATTTTGTCAACTTTCGACATCATTTGAGGAAAATATCATAAATATTTTTCATGGTATCGCTCATCTTCTTAGGTACAATATCACATGGCTCATCTCCTTTATTCCTCCGAATGAATAAGGATCTTTGTGATACCGCAGATAAGTTTCTCGCGTTTTGATATTATCTGTCAAGCCCGTCAAAATGGCTCCACTAAAAATGGTGGCGTGTCGACACGGAGTCAAAAACAAATACATTTGGAAATCACCTTTGAAACATAGCCACAGGGATTGGAAAGATCCAACTTTGAAAACAAAAGTTAGCTTTTGACAGTCTGGAATGTGCCAAGTTATTAACAAATTTCTACCCGTTTATGTTGGGATGGTGTCAGGCAATATTTGTTACGTCATGGCGTCGTGCCATTTGGCTCCATTTTCCGATGACATTCATGTACCAATTCACGAAATTCTGGAGAAATATAAAGAATCTGTGGTATGACAATTGAAATGCGTTACTGTGATTCAGGGCTCCAAATAAGGAATTAGTAATTGAGTATTGTTACTCCATCATTTCTGAAGCAATTGGGTATTTCAAAATTTGAATTGGGTAAAATTAAATCACACTACTGTTTAAACATCAACAGACAGCAATTATTGAATAGTTTGTTTCGAAATGAAAACATATATTGGCATTTCATTAGAATTGTCTCCTTGGAGACAATTCTAATGGAGACAATTCTAATGAAATACCAAGATGTGTTTTCATGGTAAAATAAGAAAAATATGCTATATTGGTGGTCTGTTTATTGTTTTCTGCAGCATGATAAATGTACCACAATTGTTCTCATTGCTTTTTGATACTCACTACTTCTGATTTCAATTGGGTTTTTGGCAATTTTAATTGGGTATTTACGCAAATACGCAGCTTATCTGGAGCCCTGTTGATTGTACACAGTCAACATGGTGTCATATTGCCCGTCGGAAGCTACCGGTATATTCCCCCCATCTATTGGATGGAGTATATAGATGGAGTATATGGAGGGAGTAAAAAATAATTTGTTAGCTTATTTTTTTTCTTCATTTATTGATGCTTTTAGGCATATTTAATGTATTTATAGACCTCGGTCCGTTACTTCAACCTGTGATCCTCGGCTGTGCTTCGGGTGAATATAGATTCAGATGGGCAATATGACACCATAGTGACTGTGTAGAATCACTATACCTTATCTTAAATGATCTTAGCCGTTGATAGGCCGTTAACCCTTTCAACACCACAGACCTCTATAGAGACAATGTTTACAAACAGTGCAGATCCAGATGAGCCGGCTCGTAACGAGCCGTCTCATCAGGATCTGCACTGTTTGTTAATAATTTTAAGCGTCGTACAGATTACCCTTTTAGAAGAATGGGATAATTTGAATGAACAAAATTAATGAAATAGCGTGAAACATTGGCATGGAACATCCTATTAAGTTACTTGGTGTTGAAAGGGTTAACCCTTTCAACACCACAGACCTCTATAGAGACAATGTTTGCAAACAGTGCAGATCCAGATGAGCCGGCTCGTCACGAGCCGTCTCATCAGGATCTCCATTGTTTGTTAATAGTTATTAAATTTGAAAAAATTACCCTTTCTGAAGAATGGAATAGCCTGAAAATTTGAATGGACCAATGAAATAGCATGAAACATTGGCATGGAACATCCTATTAAGTTACTTGGTGTTGAAAGGGTTAAACCCCAACAAACAAACACAATAACTTATAATACTGTCATTAGAAGCATGTTGTGCGGATCGCCTTCTGAATGGTAGACCCTGATCAGACTACCAATATGCCTTGTTTCGCAGGCTGATCTGGGTCAATGTTGGTCACGATTACTATAAGCCCCATTTATCCAGTGATAAATTTATTGTAATATACTGATCATGAGTAGAAACTCGCACACAAACACATCAATCAGTATACATGTACATGTATCAGGCCCGTACACAGAGGGGGTGCGACGGGTGCGTACGCACCCCCCTTAACCCTTTAAACACCACAGGTGTGTAGAGTGGTATTGGCAAAACGTGACGAGCCGTCTCATCAGGATCTGCACTTTTTGCAAGTAATTTTCAGAATTTTGAGAACAAAAACACCTCGCGTTCATAAATGGACTGGTCTGAAAATAATTTTGTGATGATTGGATTGGTTGCAAAATGAACATATCAAAATCCATTCCAGTTACTTATGGGTGAAACGCTTAATCTGCGCAGGTCTGTCCGTGGATGTGCAAAAAAATGTTTAGCCCTTCGCGCCGTCGATAACACACACCCCTAAATTAATTCCTGCGTACGGGCCTGTGTATAATGTATAGTACACATGTATATAGATCGTTGCAAAAATATGAATATTCTATTTATTATATACCGCTCCATGGAAATTAGCAATTTTTTAGACTGTATACGGTAATGAATGTGTATTTGCAGCCTATTTGCAGTCCGGCACTGCAGGTCGTATTTTCACAGGAAGTTGATTATTTCATCGATGAGAACATATGACTTTCATTTACATCGTATAACTATGTATTTCATGGGTAGGTATATAATAAAATATTGTACATGTACCTACATCTAATGAAGTAGTTAATTAGCAATATTTTGGATGATCTAAATGTTTGTTTTAAGAAAACATGTCGGATATCAACTCAACACAGAGGTTTTCATTTGATGGATCTAGACTGAGCAGCTCAGTCTTGACCAGTCAAACTTCCTAATCCCGAGTGTTTTATGACAACACACACAATACAGTCACTACTACAATGATGCATGGGCCGATGGCTGAGAAAACAAATGATATTTACAATAATCCCAGATTATTATAGGAATGAATGGCCTTTTTGTGGAATTTATCGGGGTATAAACTTGGAAAAGTCGCGGGAATACTGGACGAAGACCGGAAGGCCTCGTCCAGTATTCCCGCGACTTTTCCAAGTTTATATCCCCGATAAATTCCACATAAAGGCCATTCATTCCTTATAATTCCAGAATTTGAAATAAATTCATCAAGAAAATGTGTTTATTTTCCGTTTTCTTAAGGATTATTTTAACTGCGTCTGACGGTTACGGAAAGTAGTTCGGCATGGGAGTTTACTGGGATATAAATTTTGGACAGAGACTTGCTACGGACCAATCAAATGTTAGGGAATTGTGTAAATATTTTTGTGCTGGAATTATGGTCTAATAGTTTCGCTCACAACTGCACAGTTAGGCCATGCCAATTTTTGTCACGCCCGCTTGCGGACAGTGCGATGTAGTCGACACATTGACGTATGTACTTACGTGCGTCTGAGTTTGCGTTATTGGTTATCGGTATATTATCAAAGCCCCTTTTCTCCTATCACTGCCACATATGACATTGCTGTTGAATGGAGTTAAAGGTACATGCCCACGCAGTAGGTTATAATATAGTGATACAGATACTTTTGTATATTCTGTACGTATGACATTTTCTGGCAAAATAAACATTCATTCACAATTACCCCACGTATTGATTGGCATTATTATACATTTTATTTTACACGAAAATTTTCACACTGATATCAGGGGCGATAACCGTGTTTCCTTAAAATGTTAACGGACATTACTATTTATTATTTGTATTTATTTTTTTATGTGCAATGATCATACTTTATAATCTGTCGAAAATATTATTTTTTCAGGTGACGCATTTGATTAGTATAAATAAGTAAAAAATATCATGCCTCATTTGCATATGAAAATAACCTGAAAATAAATATTACTAAATGATTATATCTGTTTTCCGGGCACTTGTAATTTTTAGAACTGGTGGAATAGTGACAACATTATACACTTATTTAATTCCTATAAATAACATTTTGTGCTTACTGAGTGGGCATGTACCTTTAAAAAAAAAATGTACTAATCTCTTTTCTCAACCTGCAGCCCATAAAACACAATACCAGGGCTCCAGATAAGGAAATAGTAATTGAGTATTGTTACTCCATCATTTCTGAAGCAATTGTGTATTTCAAAATTTGAATTGGGTAAAATAAAATCACACTACTGTTTACACATCAACAGACAGCAATTATTGAATAGTTTGTTTTGAAATGAAAACATGTCTTGGCATTTCATTGGAATTGTCTCCTTGGAGACAATTCTAATGAAATACCAAGATGTGTTTTCATGGAAAAATAAGAAAAACATGCTATATTGGTGGTCTGTTTAAATTGTTTTCTGCAGCATGATAAACATACCACAATTGTTCTCATTGCTTTTAGATTCTCACTACTTTGATTTCAATAGGGTTTTTAGCACTTTTAATTGGGTATTTACGCAAATACGCAGCTTATCTGGAGCTCTGCATTACTACACAGATGTAACATGCAATGTCCGCACATTCGCGACAATAAAATACAGAGGCTGTAGTTTCGAATTAGCGTCCGTTTCCACAATATTTCTCTGGGACAACGGTCCCTCTGGACGGAAATTGCCCTCGTTATCGAAATAGATGGGAACGCCAGTTTTCGAGATTATTGCCCGTATACTGCAATCGTCCCCACGCGTGTTCATCTGGAATTTCGTAGTGATGTCTTTCTCGTCCGTTTGTGGGCACGATTTCTGGAATACCGTAATAACCATAAATATTTGGACACCATTTGTTTTGGGAAACCCCATTTTGGGAAAACCCCCCCTAGGGGTTTCCCAAAACAAATTGTGTCCAAATACATTGTTGTTGTGATATTTTATACCATCCTGACCCCAAGCCTATCTCATACCATCGCCTGTCTCTGTACCAAACCACGGGTTTAAGACTCGGACATAGGACCCAGGGGCCCGTTTCACTAAACTTTGTACGACTAAAATGTTTGTAAGCGCAAATTTAGAATCGTTTGGAAATTTCAATTGATGGATTTACATTTATTGAGCATACGCTGCGTATGCAGCCTATGCTCAATAAATGTAAATCCAATGATTGTTTACAAGAAAACATTGTTAATGTGATATTTACAGACTATCATAATTTTGCAATTACGAACATTTTAGTCGTACAAAGTTCAGTGAAACGGCCCCCAGTATATGGCCCGTTCGCAAAGCATTACCCCACCCACCTAGTTCTATAATTGTACTAAACTGCGTAAAAAATATTACCTAGTTTCATGCTCACTCAAACACCACACATTTTGATTTTTGTCTCTTATATTATGTCGTCAAATATGTCACTTCAGGCAGCATTACGTTAGTTACAGGCAAATTAGCTACCAAAGAAACGGTGACAGTTCTATGTACCGGCCATATACTGGGTCCTAGATCCAAGTCTTCCACAATGTACAGTGGAACCTCTCTAAACCGGACACCCTGGGAGGTCCCCAGGGTGTCCGGTTTAGAGAGGTTCCGCTGTAAATAAGACATATGACTATACCAATGTATGCGGATGTGCTTTACGAACTTGAACAGGCACTATCATCAGAGATATGTGGCAATGAAACCCATACAATTTAGGATACAGAGACTGTCTGCCTGTCCGGTTTAGAGAGGTTCTACTGTATAGTATGTATACCTACCCTGGTTTGGAGACACGGCCCCTCCATGTAGAGAATATTCCCCTTACGCAGCCCTCCCTGACATATCAGCTGAAAACTATTCTGGGTCGGGCTCACCCAGTGGATAACCTCGAAAAATGCTGGAAAAAAGTAAAGAATTTATCGAAAAGTGAGACATAATCACCACAAAGGCGTCCGTCTGTCTGTCCTTCTAATTTCAAATGCAAACAAATGTTTGATTTTTATCGAGCTAATGTTCGCAAAGTTGGGCAAATTCGTCTGTGTCTGTGCTAATCAACGAAATCGGCATTAACCCTTTTCATACTGAGGATATGCCATTATGTTTGCGGAAAATCGTAAATATGTTCGTTCTATGCGCTCAGAAGTATGTCGCAACCACCATTTGAACCGTCTCGTCGAGACGGTTCAAATGAGTGGTCACAACATATACTTTCATTGAGAAATAACAAAAATAAAAATAAATGTTTTAATAAATTTCATACCCATAAAGGTGTATTCCGAAAGTAATGGGGCCATCCATAATTATATCTCCGTTTCCTGTAATCCGACCGACCCGCTAAAAACGGTGCGACCCGATTTTTTTGATTGCAATTTCGTTTACAATTTTCTTTTTAAATTTTTTTTTTTTTCAATTTAGTGCTACAGTGGGTTAAAAGGGTTAATATAATCTCTAGCCCTAAATGGCATACATGTTCATACAACAACACATACAGCAATTGACATACTTTTATTGCAAGACTTGCAATATTGAATTTAAAAATTATTAATATTAAAAAGGTACTTTAACACTTGCAAGGCAAGTGTTAAAATATTGTACCAGGTGATTGCTATTCGGAGGTGGTCTTAACACAGGTTCGACAGTACTTGCAAAAAGTGCATATCCTAATGAGACGGCTTGTCACACTGTTTACAAACAACCGTCTTGAGTGTTGAAAGTGGTAATGGAGACGAGACGGTTCAAATGGTGGCAGTTGGCCCTAAATTATACTCTTTTGTGTTGGTGGGCCGTTAAGCACCATTCCATTTCAATCAAATGGTGGTAACAACATATACTTCCATTAAAGGTACAAAATAGGAATAATTGTGTCACTATTCCACCAGTTCTAACAATTACGAGTGCCCGCTATACAGATATAATCATTTAGTGTATATTTATTTTACTGATAGAGACGCGCGGTGGTATCAGGTTATTTTCATATGCAAATGAGGCATGATATTTATTAATTATTTATTCTATTTAAATGCGTCACCTGAAAAAAATAATTTTTTGACAGATTATAAAGTATGATCATTGCACATCAAAAAAATAAATATTAATGCCCATTAACATTTTCAGGAAACACGGTTATCGCCTCTTATAACTGTGAAAATTTACGTCTGATGTATAAATGTATAATAATGCCAATCAATACGTGGGGTAATGGTGAATGAATGTTTATTTTGCTAGAAAATGATGTCTCTGATATAAAGAACAGTTTGTGTCTTGTCAGCATGCCCATTTGTAGGCACAACATGTTCTTTATATCAGAAACATCATCTTAGACATTTTCTGGCAAAATAAACATTATTTCACCATTACCCCACGTATTCATTAATTTATTAATCGCATTATTACATATTTTATATCAGCCGTCAATTTCCACACTGATATCAGGGGCAATAACTGTGTTTCCTTAAAATGTTAACGGACATTACTATTTATTCTCTGTATTTAATTTTTGATGTGCAATGATCACACTTTATAATCTATCGAAAATATTATTTTTTCAGGTGACGCATTCAATTAGTATAAATAATTAACAAATAGCATGCCTCATTTGCATATGAAAATTGCCTGATACCACCGCACGTCATTATCACTATAAATATTACTAAATAATTATATCTGTATATCGGGCACTCGGAATAGTGACACAATTATACACTTATTTAACCCTTTCAACACCACAGACCTCTATAGAGACAATGTTTGCAAACAGTGCAGATCCAGATGAGCCGGCTCGTAACGAGCCGTCTCATCAGGATCTCCACTGTTTGTTAATAATTTTAAACGTCGTCCAGATTACCCTTTTAGAAGAATGGGATAATTTGAATGAACAAAATTAATGAAATAGCGTGAAACATTGGCATGGAACATTGGCATGGAACATCCTATTAAGTTACTTGGTGTTGAAAGGGTTAATTCGTATAAAGAACAGTTTGTGCCTACTGCGTGGACAAAAGTCATGTACCTTTAAGAGGTGAGAACAATATTTATGTTTTTCGTTCAATGAAAGTATGTCCTGAGCATTCAATGTGACTGTGATGGGAGAAAAGGAGCTTGTGGGTTTTGCGATCAGTGTAGATCCAGATCAGCCTGTGAATCCGCACAGTGTTCACTCTTCACTGGATCTTCACTGTTCACCATTCCATCAAAGAAACACCCATCATGCTTCTATCAAGCAAAACAGATCACTATCAGGCTACATGAGTGTGCTATTCGATCAGGAGCTACACTTGTCACAAAGACCACAACCCTCATTTCTCAGGGGTGGGAATTTTCAGGATGTATTTTGAACTCCGGAGTTGAGGTTCTTCAAGGTGCATGGTCACATGGTTACAACAACAACAACGGCTGAAAGTGTTGAAAGCGCACCCACTCCAAAGTAAGTATTATTTGATATTTTCCTTAATAGGCAAAGGATTTTGATGAAATATGGTGCAGCAACGCGTCTTCATGAGCTGCATTTGGTGGTCCCGGAGTTCGGCACATACTTAAATGTATGTCGTTTTTGCGAAGAATCGATTTCCGTGTCAGTAGACACGGAAATCGATTCTTCGCAAAAATGACAGAAGTTTGGGCCAAAGTACCGAGACCACCAAATGCAGATTAAGAAGACTCGTTTGATGCGCCATATTTCATCACAATCCATTACATAATAAGGAGAAAATAATACGTACTTTGAATCAGAGGGCTTCTGGAAGTTTCAGAACTTGTTGTTGTAACCATGTGATCATGCACCTTGTTCTTGGTAATTCCAGAAAATGTTCCAGCATGGGAAGCACACGATTACGCATTTGTGGGTGCATGTTTCTTTAGCCATTTTCAGGATTTGACATTTGGAACTGTTCGCACCCCTGATTTCTCCAGTCACAGCCACAAATTGGTTAATACTTTTTGGGGTACAGAACCCGTTGACGTACTTGCGATATTGGTATAACCTCCGTCACTACGCACCACCCGGTGTCGGTCACCCATAGATACCGGTTCTCATCCTCCTTATTGGTTGCTAGGAAACGCAATAAAAACTTCTCTTCATGGATGTCGCTTTCATCTTCTTCTTCGTCCTCAGTTTTGGAGTACGAGTGATACTGCACAGTGCCAGGATCTTGCTGTATTCGCTGTCAATAGGTATCAATATAGAGTGATACTGCACAGTGCCAGGATCTTGCTGTATTCGCTGTCAATAGGTATCAATATAGAGTGATACTGCACAGTGCCAGGATCTTGCTGTATTCACTGTCAATAGGTATCAATATAGAGTGATATTGCACAGTGCAGTGCCAGGATCTTGCTGTATTCACTGTCAATAGGTATCGCTATAAGTGAATGGCACATGCCAGACTTGCTGTATCACTGTCAATAGGTATCATATAGAGTGCCATATGCACAGTGCAGATTCTTGCTGTAGATCGCTGACATCAATAGGTATCAATATACGAGTGGATACTGCACAGTGCAGTCTGCTGACTATCGCATTCGCTGTCAATAGGTATCAATAAAGAGTGATATTGCAGTGCCAGGTCTTGCTGTATTCGCTGTCAATAGGTATCAATATAGAGTGATATTGCACAGTGCCAGGATCTTGCTGTATTCGCTGTCAATAGGTATCAATATAGAGTGATATTGCACAGTGCCAGGATCTTGCTGTATTCGCTGTCAATAGGTATCAATAGTGATATTGCACAGTGCCAGGTCTTTGCGTATTCGCTGCAATAATCAATATAGAGTGAATTGCACAGTGCCAGGTCTTGCTGTATTGCGGGTCAATAGTGATATTCACAGCCAGGTCTTGCTGTAATTCGCTGTCAATAGGGTATCGATATTCACAGTGCCAGGGATCTTGCTGTATTCACTGTCATAGGTATCAAATATAGAGTGATATGCACAGGCATGATCTAGCTGTCATCCACTGTCATAGGTATCAATATAGAGTGATATTGCACAGTGCCAGGATCTTGCGTATTCACTTGTCAATAGGTATCATAGTGATATTGCAGTGCCAGGATCTTGCATCACTGTAATAGGTAACAATATGAGTGTATTGCACAGTGCCAGGATCTTGTGTATTCGCTGACAATAGGTATCAATATAGAGTATTGCACAATGCCAGGGTCTTGCTGTATTCGCTGTCAATAGGTATCAATATAGAGTGATATTATACAGTGCCAGGATTCGCTGTCAATTGGTCAATATAGAGTGATATTGCACGTGCCAGGTCTTGCTTCGCTGTCAATAGGTATCATATAGAGTGGATATGCACGTGTGCTGGATCTTGCTGTATTGCTGTCAAGGTATCAATATAGTGTTACTTGCTGGACTTGCGTATTCGCTGTCAATAGGTATCAATATAGAGTGATACTGCACATGTCTTGCACAGCCGATCTTGCTGATTCGCTGTCAATAGGTATCAATATAGAGTGATACTTGCATAGCGTGCCAGGATCTTGCTGTATTGCGCATGTCAATAGGTATCAATATAGAGTGATACTCCGCACAAGTGCCAGTGTCTTGCTGTATTACGCTTGTCAATAGGTATCAATAGAGTGATTATGCACAGTGCCAGGATCTTGGCGTACGCTGTCAATAGGTATCAATATAGAGATACCTGCACAGTGCCAGGGATCTTGCTGTATTCCGTTGCAATAGGTAACAATTATAGAGTGATGCCCTTGATCTGTCGTATTCGCTGTCAATAGGTATCAATATAGAGTGATATTGCACAGTGCCAGGGTCTTGCTGTATTCGCTGTCAATAGGTATCAATTATAGAGATGATACTGCACAGTGCCAGGGATCTTGCTGTATTCACGCTGTCAATAGGTATCAATATAGAAGTGATACTGCACATGCCAGTCTTGCTGTAATTTCCTGGTCAATATATCAATATAGAGTGATACTGCACAGTGCCAGGATCTTGCTGTATTCGCTGTCAATAGGTATCAATATAGAGTGATATTGCACAGTGCCAGGGTCTTGCTGTATTCGCTGTCAATAGGTATCAATATAGAGTGATATTGCACAGTGCCAGGATCTTGCTGTATTCGCTGTCAATAGGTATCAATATAGAGTGATATTGCACAGTGCCAGGATCTTGCTGTATTCACTGTCAATAGGTATTCAATATAGTGATATTGCACAGTGCCAGGGTCTTGCAGTATTCACTGTCAATAGGTTATCAATATAGAGTGATATTGCACAGTGCCAGGGTCTTGCTGTATTCGCTGACAATAGGTATCAATATAGAGTGATGTTGCACAGTGCCAGGGTCTTGCTGTATTCACTGTCAATAGGTATCAATATAGAGTGATATTGCACAGTGCCAGGGTCTTGCTGTATTCACTGTCAATAGGTATCAATATAGAGTGATATTGCACAGTGCCAGGGTCTTGCTGTATTCGCTGTCAATAGGTATCAATATAGAGTGATATTGCACAGTGCCAGGGTCTTGCTGTATTCGCTGTCAATATTCGCTGTCAATAGGTATCAATATAGAGTGATATTGCACAGTGCCAGGGTCTTGCTGTATTCGCTGTCGATAGGTATCAATATAGAGTGATATTGCACAGTGCCAGGGTCTTTCTGTATTCACTGTCAATAGGTATCAATATAGAGTGATATTGCACAGTGCCAGGATCTTTCTGTATTCACTGTCAATAGGTACAATCAATAGAGTGATATTGCACAGTGCCAGTGTCTTGCCTGTATTCGCTGTCCAATAGGTATCAATATAGAGTGAAACTGCACTTGCCCAGGGTCCTTTTCTGTATTCCCTGTCCAAAAGTATCAATATAGAGTGATATTGCACAGTGCCAGGGTCCTTTCTTATTCACTGTCAATATGTATCAATATAAGAGTTGATATTGCACAGAGCCAGGGTCTTGCTGTATATTCACTGTTCAATAGGTATCAAATATAGTGTGATACTGCACAGTGCCAGGGACTTGCTGTAATTCACTGTCAAAAGGTTATCAATGTTAGAGTGAATACTGCAACAGTTGCCCAGGATCTTGCTGTATTCACTGTCAATAGTATCATTAGAGGTGATACCTTCCCAGTGGCCAGATTCTTGCTGTATTCACTGGTCAATATGTATCCAGTCAATAGGTATCATGTAGAGTGATACCTGCACAGTGCCAGGATCTTGCTGGGTAATTCACTCAAATTAGGTATCAATATAGAGTGATATTGCACAGTGCCAGGGTCTTGCTGTATTCGCTGTCAATAGATATCAATATAGAGTGCCATGAAATGGTGCGGTAATGGCGCCTGACACCAGATCAGGACACTGTATTTAAATACTGATGTTTGCTTATTGTAATTTCAGTGCAGAACGTCTGGTAAGGCCTAAAAGTTACGAAAAAGTTACGTAGGGTTGGGGCATTTTACTTTTGTTTATCGTTTATTTTTATTCAATTTGTTTTTTACTAGTTTATATAATTATTGCATAAAACATGACTGATATTATATATTTTTTTCCCGGAAGTGTCTAAAAAGATGTAGGGTCGGTGTTTTATCAATAAAAATGTCAGGTAGGGTCGGGTTACCCGATACAAACACATTTTGTATTTATTACATTATCACAGTCAAATTGGCTGTGATCATGTAATAAATTCAGTGTAATAAAAATTAATAAATTTATCCTAAAATTGAAAATTTCTCCCTCAAAGTATACTTTGCTAGAAAAGTATACTTTTCAATGTTGGTGAATTAGGCTACTGGTTTTTTAGGCCTAAACCATACAGATATGTGGCTGTGACTTCAGAAATGGGGCTTAACCCTTTCCCTGTTTTGCGATATTTCGACTCTTCCAAATCGAAAACATCTGAATAAAAGAATCAAATGCTGGGTCAAATGCTGGTTAAATTATCTGATAGAGTAGAAAACATTGTGGGAAAAGGAGAAATTGCTTGTTACAAGCAATTTCTCCTTTTCCCACAATGTTTTCTAAAGACATCTTCTGCAGAGGCGTGAAAAGTCGTTTCTATCAGGAAAGGGTTAATATGGGATTTATGACCCGTGTAGCTCCTGTAACCTGATAATGATCTATATTGCTTGTTAGAAGCATTATTGATGTTTCATTGATTGAATGGCGAACAGTGCAGATCCTGATCAGACTGTGCGGATGCTCAGGCTGATCTGGATCTACACTGGTCGCTAAACCCATAAGACCCAGTCACAGTCACGTATATTCATGTCTGTATACAATGTTACTGTTGAATGGACATAAAACCTCAATCAGTTAATTGAAACATGAGCTTTTAACAATAGAGAATCTTGCGTGAGTGGCGATTGAATATTGTATTTATGAAACGAGGTTCATTGATTTCCTATGAAACCTGGCGATATCCATGATTATTACATTCTTTGTAGTTGTTTTCCAGTGTTTCACTGCGACAGAAAACCCGTAATTAACTCTGCATACTAGCGGTGAAAATATCAGCCAAACAAATTAGGAGTATATTTTTGTCGCGCCTTCTTTAGCAGAGGCGCGACTATAGTCGGCACTTTTTCCGTCGTCGTCCGGTTTTTTTTGTAAGGCAAATGCGTTAAAGTTATTGATTTTTCAAAATATCTCTTTAACTCCTTGCCAGACTTTTATAATATTTCACATCAATGTTTGTCTAGGGATGATGCTTCATGACACACACCCCCACATCCAAATTCTCACGGTCAAGGTCATTTATTTACTTTTAATGTTCATCAGTTTTGTAACAGAAATGCGTTAAAGTTATTGTTTTTTTCACAATATCTCTTTAACCCCTTGCCAGACTTTGATAATATTTCACATCAATGTTTGTCGAGGGATGATGCTTCATTACGCACACTCCTACATCCAAATTCTCAAGGTCATTTATTTACTTGTAATGTTCACGGTCAAATGCCTCGGCAGGCGCGATACCGCTTCCGTGACGGAATTCTTGTTTATTTCTCTCTGTAAATATGTCTTGGAATTTCATTAGAATTGACTCCTCGGGACTCAATTCTAATGAAATTCCCAGACTTTTTCATGATATTTACAGGGAGAAGCCATCAAGCATTTAGTTTCTTTTTACTAGGATAGCTCCATTTGTTTTCAAATTGATCGCGTGAACTGTCTGACATGTGACTCACATGTTTCCAGTGTCGAGTGTCATATCTGTCAAAATACAAACAAAGAGACTTTATGTGCGTACTTGTTTTTGATAATTATCAAAGCAAGTGCAGGCCAGTACGCAGGATTTTCTATTGGCGGGTGCGTCAGGGGTGAGCCTCACGTAATGGAGCGAGTACGCTAGGGGGGTCCGGGGGCATGCTCCCCCTTAAATTTTTTAAATGTGTGAAGTGTGCGGAAACATGTACACTGACTGTATATTTTTGTCTGTAAATATTCTGTTCTGATTTTGGGATTTTCCTTCTTCCCTACACATGAAATATGGGATTTGACCCTGTTAACTGACCTAAAATTTCTCTAACCTACATGTAGTTTCAGTACTTTGATTGGTACTGTCAATATAAAGTTATCTGAAATCTTGAAAAGTACTTTGACCATTCTACAGAACCTATTGGTGTAATTCACTGCTACATTTGTGCAAACTCATTGTTGAAATGTAAGAAAATTTATTCATCTTATCTTGTCCTGTATTTATTTCCTCGATGTTTGTAGATCCTATAAAGAATCTTGTCCTAAATATGATTTCCTTATCAGATTTACAAACATCTCTGCACCATACCTGTTGGCCTTCCACCTCGGGTGGACCTGTTGAGTAGATTTCCTGAAACAAACAACGGCGCAAATTGTTATTAAGTACACAGTATTTATGCAATCAGATTGACTTGAAATGTCACAGTGCTCCAGATAAGGTGCGTATTGGCGTATTTTACGCAACTGTTTTATCTGAATACGCATTGATTATCAAAAGTGAGAGTACAAAATACGCACAGCAATGTGAAAATACGCATCGATTTTCAAATTGAATAGTGAAAATACTGTCAGAAAGTTGAAAATTCACTTTGCTGATCTGCTATTTAGTATTGAAGAAAATCAATAACCCATTTGTGAAAGTAAAATATGCAATGATCTTGAAATCAGGGGGGAGGGTTGCAACCCGGAACCCCCCTCCAGTAGCCGATTTCATCAACATTGCAAAGTATACTTTACTAGCAAAGTATACTTTGAGGGAGTAATCATTTATTTTTCCTGAAATGCTTTATTTCATATAGAACTAACAAATGCATGTATTTCATGATTAAAAGTATGCATAATTATTATACTGAATTTATTACATTATCACAGCCATAATGGCTGTGATAATGTAATAAATTCAGTATAATAAAAATTAATAAATTTTTCAAATAAATTGAATATTTCTCCCTCAAAGTATACTTTGCTACTAAAGTATACTTTGCAATGTTGATGAAATAGGCTACAGATCCGCCCCTGCATATGGCTTTCATGCTAAGGTCAAAATATATAGTGGTCGGACCGGGCGGCAGCCACGGTTGTCTGTGAGTCTTTGGGGCCCGTTTCCCTAAACTTCATACACTAAAAATGTTTGCACAAAGATTTGTATGAATTTGCTTTCCACATTAACGTGTTTCTCGAATGTTACCATTTTGTACGTACTGGTTCATGTCATTACATGTAGCACATCCACAAAAGATTTTCCAAAATGGACTGTCAGAACAAATTTTATTGTGGATTTCAGTTTTGCACTTACAAACTTCTTAACAGTACGAAGTTTAGTGAAATAGGCCCCTGCTTCCTCGCCCCAGAACAACTTACATATACTTCTTAGCAGTACGAAGTTTAGTGAAATAGGCCCCTGCTTCCTCACCCCAGAACAGCTTACATATACTTCTTAGCAGTATGAAGTTTAGTGAAATAGGCCCCTGCTTCCTCCCCCCCCCCCCCCCACCCCCCCCCAGAAACCCAGACAACTTACATATACTTCTTCAGCAGTACGAAGTTTAGTGAAATAGGCCCCTGCTTCCTCGCCCCAGAACAACTTACATATACTTCTTAGCAGTACGAAGTTTAGTGAAATAGGCCCCTGCTTCCTCGCCCCAGAACAACTTACATATACTTCTTAGCAGTACAAAGTTTAGTGAAATAGGCCCCTGCTTCCTCGCCCCAGAAAAAAAAACAAAACTTACTATACTTCTTAGCAGTACGAAGTTTAGTGAAATAGGCCCCTGCTGCCTCGCCCCAGAACAACTTACATATACTTCTTAGCAGTACGAAGTTTAGTGAAATAGACCTGCTGCGTTCCTCAGCCCCAGAACAATTCTTACATAATACTTCTAGTTCTTAGCAGTACGAAGTTTAGTGAAATAGGCCCCTGCTTCCTCGCCCCAGAACAACTTACATATACTTCTTCGATAATTATATCTGTTGTGAATTCGTCTGAGCGGACGAAAGTCCACGGGTTGTAGATGGGAAATATGTCGGCCATTGTTGTTGTTGTTATTTTTTTGGTCACATCATTTTAGCCAGTGGATCTGCAAATTAAATACTGCATTTGTAGCTGTGACTTAAGAAATGTGGCTTATGGAGTTTACGACCAGTGTAGATCCAGATCAGCCTGTGCCTCCGCACAGTCTGATCAGGATCTGCACTGTTCGCCATTTCATCAATGAAACCCCCATCGTGCTCCGAACAAGGCAGGGATTCCGCTGGCGATCGCCACTTTCGCAATTGGCGATAAAAATAAACAATTTGCGATAAAAAATGACAATTTTCGGGGAAAAAAATAATAATTTTTTGGAATTTATTTTCGAAAATTGTAATTTTTTATCGCCAATTGTTTTATTTTTTTTGAAGTGGCGATTTTTTTATTTTCCCCAGCGGAATCCCTGACAAGGAATATAGACCGTAATCAGGAGTGTGCTGTTTGATCGGGAGCTACACTGGTCCTGAATCCAATAAGTCCAATTTCTCCAGTCACAGCCATATTTACATTGCCTGTTGACAAAAGGCAATTTACAACATTTGCAATAATTGACGACCCCGTCCGCTTTCACGATCACCATGTAGGATTAAAGCCGAAGACATATAGTGTTTGAACTGTGTGTCTGTCCGGCACATTAACCCTTAGACCGCTACTCGCAACAATTGTCGTCTGCTGTTGCTTTTATATATTATTTCTCAATAAAAAACATGGTTTGACAGCACTTCAGAATCATTTCCAATGGAAATGATTCTAAAGTGCTGTCAAAGCATGTTGTAAATTATTCTAAAGTGCTGTCAAAGCATATTTTTGATGATAAAAATAGAAAATAGAAAATAAACAGCAGACAACAACAAAATTAAGATAGCGGTTTAAGGGTTAAGAAGTTTGCAGGAGTTTCCCAATTCTGTCATAACTTCTATATCTCTTGAAGGATTACTTCTATATTTCAACACATTAAACTTGTGCACAAATGCCACACATACTGCCCTTCATGTGACCTTCATTTTGCGACCATCATAACTTTGCTTATGCACACATTTGGTTAATTAAGTTTGCCACAATTCTACAATCTGTCACCGGTGGCATTTCTGTGCCGACATGCCACATTTTCTACTGTCTGTTTCACGAAAGCTGCCCAAATTTTACGGCCATATAAACAATGCAAAAACAATATTTTTTTTGATAATATTAAATTAAAGGAAAATTTAAGAATGATCCTTCTTTTTATTTTGTGAAATTTTGTCAAATATTGATTTTATGACGGAAAATTTATTTCTCTATGGGATTTAACATAGGGGAAATTGACTCCGAAACCTGGCTAGATAGCTTGGAAATGATCTAATTAAGAAAACAAAAGTTAAATTTTGAAAATCAGTTGAGTATTTCTGAAAATCTAAAAATGTCCCCATGTTAAATCCCCATAGACATCTTCACTCTATGGGGTTTAACATGGGGAAATTGTTTTTCGCAATAAAATCAATATTCTAATGCACTCTATAAATATCACGCAATCTGATTGGCTGATGGTCATACATTACAGGTACCGGTATATCATTGTTGATGAACGGTCGCAAATTATTTCAATATGTATTCCTACGCCAGTAGTAAAGGAGTGGATTAGAAATAGGTTAACCGCATTGTAATTTTGAAATTTGCGGCTTATATCAGAAATAATAGGTCGGAAAACATGTTTAATGGCTCCACTAGCGTGTCGCCATTAAACAGATTTTCCGACCTATCATTTTCTAATATACGCTGCAAATTTCAAAATTACAATACCCCTATATTGGACCAAATTTTAAGAAATAAAAAGAAGGCTCGTTCTTAAATTTTTATAAAATTTAATATTATCGAAAAAAACAAATGTTTTTTGCATTGTTTATATAGCCGTAAAATTTGGGCAGCTTTCGTGAAACAGACAGTAGTTCTGATAGCTGTTAGCCTACTTCAGTGGATGAATGGTGAACAGCGTAGGCCCTGATCAGTCTGTGCAGATCTGGGGCTACACTGGTCACACACATCATACGGTCCATTTTCGCAACTGTGGACGAATTTGTACTTATAGTGGTCCCTATTATTATCAAACTTTGTACCAGCATCAGGCTTTGTCATACCGCAGATAAGTTTCTCGGCTTTTAATTGGCTAGCTTGCCTGGTCATATATATTATATGACCTGCCAAGGCCGTCAGACATACAGGAATTGCGATTCCCCTCCGGTGCCTCGCGTCCAATGAAGACACATTTTGCAAGCGTCTACCGATTGCGAATTGTATTCCTCACTAAACACAATAAAACCCCGAATTGATCAATAAAAGTAACAAATTGTACACTCAAAACCAGTCTTTATTGTTAATTTTTCCATAAATATTCTTCGCTCATCAAAATATGAGCGAAAAATGCCACAAACTGTCCCGTTTAGTGTTTTCAAATCTCAACACAATTGGCTTCGTGACACGGCTATATTTAGGTCATAAACTACGAAACGCGGAGTAGCAATGACAGCGAATATTTGGGAACCAGTCGCATTCTTCTAGAGGCGCCAGACGGAGAGCAGATCGATAGAGCAGTGGAATATAAATTAAATTACACGATATAAAAAACTGTCATAAAGTCGTTTCCGATGGATTTCTTACTCCATATTTAGTTTGTTTTCGCTTAATGAAAAAAGAAAATGTTCATTTACGCCTTTATATTAAGACTGACGGTAGAAAATCGAATCTCGGATTATTTTTCTTCCTGAAAAAAATCGCAAAGATCAAAAGAAGAGATATGTTTATACGGCCAAATAACGGATCTGCGGTATGAGAATCACAATAACTTATAATGTTAAAGGTACATGCCCACTCAGTAGGCACAAACTGTTATTTATAGGAATTAATTAAGTGTATAATTAATTGTGTCACTATTCCACCATTTCTAAAAATTACGAGTGCCCGCTATACATATATAATAATTTAGTAATATTTATTTTACTGATAGTGACTCACGGTGGTATCAGGCTATTTTCATATGCAAATGAGGCATGCTATTTTGTAATTATTTATATTTAAATGTGTCGCCTGAAAAAATAATATTTTCGACAGATTCTAAAGTATGATCATCGCACATCAAAAAATAAATACAGAGAATAAAAAGTAATGTCCGTTAACATTTTAAGAAAAAACGGTTATCGCCCCTGATATCAGTGTGTAAATTTACGGTTGATATAAATTATATAATAATGCTAATCAATACGTGGAGTCATGGTGTATTAAATACATGTAACATACACCAGACTCTTCCTGGTTCACCCATTGAGGTCTATATATATTACAATACAATACATTTTATTGAAAAAACTCTGATTACTTTGTTTATTTCTCCATAAAAGTGTATGTTGTTACCACTCATTTGAACCGTCTCGTCGAGACGGTTCATATGAGTGGTAACAACATGTACTTTCGAACAGAAATAGGGAAAATAGGAAGAAAAAATTCTCTGTAATTGTATCCGGCCTATAGCGAGTTAATTTTCGGTATTACAGTCTACACTGACGTGACCTCAAACTCTTTTAACCCATTTCAGTCTGAGGATATGATAATTTTTGTTGAAAAAATCTCATTATTTTGTTCATTCATCGATAAAGGTATATGTTGTCACCACTCATTTGAACCGTCTCGTTGAGACGGTTCAAATGAGTGGTAACAACATATACTTTTGAAAGGATATAAAGAAAATAGGGATATTTTTCTCTCAAAAGGTTCATACTACTAAAAGCGTATCCCGTCTGTAATGGGTTAAGTCAAACTACTGATAACTCAAAGTCCTGGTCCCAAGTACATGTTTTCCTACATTAACTCAAGTTTTCGTTAATTCAAATTAAATGGAAGTGATTCTCAAGTGCTGTCAAGTCCTGTTTTTATTGAGAAAGAAGACAAAATCAAACAAGTTCAGACGATAATTTACGTTTCCAGCATTGTAAGGATTAATAATTCCAGCACAAAAATATTTACACAATTCCCTAACATTTGATTGGCCCGTAGCAAGTCTCTTTCCAAAATTTATATCCCAGTAAACTCCCACGCCGAACTACTTTCCGTAACCGTGAGGCGCAGTTAAAATAATTCTTAAGAAAACGGAAAATAAACACATTTTCTTAATGAATTTATTTCAAATGCTGGAATTATAAGGAATGAATGGCCTTTTTGTGGAATTTATCGGGGATATAAACTTGGAAAAGTCGCGGGAATACTGGACGAAGTTTATACCCCGATAAATTTGACAAAAAGGCCATTCATTCCTATAATAAATGATCATAAATATTTCACTGTGTAAATGCAGCAAACCGTAACAATACTTGTTGTTGTTGTTGTTACGGAGCCCTGCAGGGGACATGGATTTTTTTGTATTAATTCATCCCCACGAAATAACAATTTGTTCCCTCAATTTAACAATTTGTTCCCTCGAATTAACAACTTTCCCTCGAATTAACAATTCATTCCCACGAAATAACAATTTGTTCCCTCAATTTAACAATTTGTCACCTCGAATTGACAATTCGTTCCCACGAAATAACAATTAATTGCCTCAATTTAACAATTCATTCCCACGATATAACAAGTCTTAACTTATATTATGCTCCAGTTGGCCCGAAATGAAACACAAACAGATACTTATATCTGCTGGTTGCGATCTTTACGCCAAGAATTTACATATCTGATCATATCACACGTATAAGAAAATTGCCTGTTCATGCAGGGACTGCTATCGCAAGAATGACGATACACGCCTTACAGCCCTCACACCAAGAATTATTGGATTTACATTTATTGAGCATAGGCTGCATATGCAGCCTATGCTCAATAAATGTAAATCCAGTGCTAACAACCAGTCCTACTCGCTGCACGTGCTACACTTCCGTGTATTGAAGACAACAGTTTTTCGCTATGCTTGAGCGCACAGCGGAAAACTATTATTCTTATATAAGAATGAATTGTTATTTCATGGGAACGAATTGTTAAATTGAGGGAACAACAAATTGTTAATTTGTGGGAACAAATTGTTATTTCGTGGGAATGAATTGTTATTTTGTGGGAACGAACTGTTATTTTGTGGGAACAAATTAATAAAAAAAGAATTATACGTCCCCTGTGGGGCTCGGCTCCATAATTTGTCAATAGTCAACATGTAGAGTAACTGTTTTTTGCCTCGGTCTCAAATTCAAGGACACAAGTTTATGGTTGTGCTCCTGTCTGGTCCCATTGTATGTGAATGGCAGATTTGTGCCTTAACCCATTAAAGACGGGATACAATTATAGTAGTTTGGACCATCTCGATGAGTTAATTGGGTGAAATAAAATCACACTACGGTTTACATATCGACAGCGATTATTGAATAGTTTGCTTCGAAATGAAAACAAGTCTTGGCATTTCATTAGAATTGTCTCCTTGGAGACAATTCTAATGAAATACCAAGATGTGTTTTCTTAAAAAATAAGAAAAATATGCTATATTTGTGGTCTGTTTATTGTTTTCTGCAGCATGATAAAGGTAACTTAAAATTTGTATTGCTTCTGATTTGAATTGGGTTTTTTAGTAATTTTAATTGGGTATTTAAGCAAATACGCAGCTCATCTGGAGCGCTGTATGATAATATATTTGTCTTATATTCATGATAGTCTTGCCTTTTAAAGGTACATGCCCACTCAGTAGGCACAAAATGTTTGTTATAGGACTTAAATAAGTGTATAATTGTGTCACTATTCCAACAGTTCTAAATACAATCAAATTTGCTCCAGGTGTTATTACACACGTGTCGTATCACATTTATGAAACAGGTTACAGCATGTAATAAGAAGGTTATCATGTGATAAACACGGTTATCACCCCTGATACCAGTGTGGAAATTTACTTCTGATATAAAATGTATAAACATACCAATCAATACGTGGGGTAAAGGTGAATGAATGTTTATTTTGCCAGAAAATGTCTCGGATGATGTCTGATATAAAGAACAGTTTGTGCCTACTGAGTGGGCATGCACCTTTAACCCTCGCTGCGCGGGAGACGAAAATTGTCGTCTGCTGTTTTTAATTTCTGCCTTGATTCTTAAAACAAAAAACATGCTTTGGCAGCACACGAGAATCGTCTCCAGTGGAGACGATTCTCATGCGCTGTCAAAACAGGTTTTTATCAAAACATATGGAAAATAAAACCAGCAGACGACAAAATTTAATTCAGCGTAGCAAGGGTTAATACTGACAGTAAGACTATAGCAAATTATAAATGTGAATGTGTGTTAAAGTGAAACCTTATTCCGCATATACATGTATATACAGTTAGCTGCCAAAACAGTGTAGTGTAGCTGTATACAGGGCTCCAGATAAGTACATGCTCCAGATAAGCTGCGTATTTGCGTAAATACCCAATTAAAATTGCCAAAAACCCAATTGAATTCAGAAGTAGTGAGTATCAAAAAGCAATGAAAAATGTGTGGTATCTTTTATCATGCTACAGAAAACAATAAACAAACCGCAAATATAGCATATTTTCTTATTTTTCCATGAAAACACATCTTGGTATTACATTAGAATTGTCTCCAAGGAGACAATTCTAATGAAATACCGAGATGTGTTTTCATTTAGAAGCAAACTATTCGATAGGTGCGGTCTGCTGATGTGTAAACGGTAGTGTGATTCTATTTTACACAATGAAAAATGTTGATACCCAATCGCTTCAGAAATCGTGCAGATACCCTACAGTACGACGTAATTAGACTTTGTAATAACATGTTTATATGCAAATTTGTATGATTAATATACACAACAAAGCTAGTGACTGGTGAAGAGACATCTACTACAGGTAGTTATATCAATGTACTTGGTAACTTACATTGCTGTGTTATTTCTTTTAATAATTAATTCCTTCATTGAAATACTTCACATGTTGTGTGTGTACTCAATAGTCCACACTGATAATGATCAAACACAATTGTATCATATATTTTATCTAGCAAGGTAATCCACACTGATACTGTTATAAATTGTGATACTGTTATAAATTGTAATAATTATGTGCACCCAGTATTTGAAGCAGGCTTTGATTAATGAGGGTTATATGCATGTATAGCTGTGTTCACCAGTAACTCACAGTAAACAACCAACACAGCAGATATATTGATTTCACAACATTTGTGTATGTACAAGTACAGGGTTATGTGTGAACTTCCAGCAGTATTTTAACCCTTAGACCGCTACTCACAACAACTGTCGTCTGCTGTTGCTTTTATATCTTGCCTTATTTCTCAATGAAAACATGGTTTGACAGCTCTTCAGAATCATTTCCAATGGAAATGATTCTGAAGTGCTGTCAAAGCATGTTGTAAATTATTCTAAAGTGCTGTTAAAGCATGTATTTGATGATAAAAATGGAAAATAGAAAATAAACGGCAGACGACAACAAAATTAAGATAGCGATCTAAGGGTTAACCCTTAGAATGCTGGGAAAACAAAAATTGTCATCTGCTGTTGTTTTATATTTTATCTTCTACATTTGTATATCGATAAACTATGGTTTAACAGCACTTTAAAATTAGATTCTAAATTGTTGTTAAAACATGTTTTAGATGAGAAATAAGGAAATTATAAAATAAACAGCAGACAATGAAAATTAATTCAGCATACCGGTAGTATATTGTGTACAGGGTTATGTGTGAACTTCCAGCAGTATTTTAACCCTTACACTGCTGAATTAAATTTTGTTATCTGCTGGTTGTGTTTTAAT
Source organism: Conchocele bisecta (assembly GCA_029237695.1). Taxonomy (NCBI): domain Eukaryota; kingdom Metazoa; phylum Mollusca; class Bivalvia; order Lucinida; family Thyasiridae; genus Conchocele; species Conchocele bisecta. The sequence goes on along the minus strand of CM055271.1, from coordinate 90,872,629 downwards.
TTTCATTTTTCTTGTCAAAGACATGGTTTGACAGCACTTTAGAATCATTTCCAATGGAAATGATTCTAAAATGCTGACAAACCATGTTTTTATTGAAAATAAAGATCACAATATTAAACAACAGCAGACGACAAGTTCGGTTTCCCCCGCATTCTAAGGGTTAAAGGGACTGTGTCTCAGCTATGCGCAGAAAGTGATAAAACAGATCAGTAAAAATATTCTTATTATAGAGTTGCGTCGTATTTCCTATCCAAGTTGTACGTACGAGTCGCCTTAGTAAAATAGTAAAAACAAGAAATGCGTCTGTCGAACGTGGATGCCACCTGCAGCATATTTGAGAAACTGTGACAAAGTGGTTAACCGAAAAGTGTGACGGACGGACAGACGGACGGACGTTCCAACATTTTGGGTTTATGGGGTATTTCCATTGTTTGAAGAACAAAGAAAAAGCCCCTAAACAACAATAGAGTTTATGAGCTTACGGAATATTACAAAGGAATCTTTTGTTCCTAACCCCGCCCCTAAGCTCTCAAACCCCCGGACGTTGGCCCGGACAGACAGACGGACGAACTTACATTTCGGACCTTAGGGGGTACTTGCTATATAAAAGATCAAAGGAAATACCCCGTAAGACACAATAGGCTTACGGGGTACGGATTAAGTTCCATTGTGTTCTAACCCTAACCCATTGTCTTAGACCACGCCCCCTACCCCATAAGTACCCTAATGTGTGCCCGGACAGACGGACGGACGGTCCAAACACTATATGCCACCCGTTTCTTCGAAACCTGGTGGCATAAAAAATAATTTAGATACTGAAAAATAACTAGCGTCACAAATGCTATTTTTTTCTGCAATTGACGGTTACTAATTCAGTTACTTTTATTTATTTATTTTCAGTGTCCATATAGACTACTGTCTGTTCCACGTCTTTCTGACAACAAACTTTTGGATATTAAACACATTAAATCTAAAAAATATTTAAGTACTTTTCATAATTTTCACGATAAAGTCAATATTTAGTGAAATGTCATCAAATAAACAAAATTGGGGAGGGTTACTTTTTTGTTATTGATGAAAAAGTACTCACATTCGACTATGTTTTAGATTTAATGTGTTTAATAGCCAAAAGTTTGTCGGCAGCAAAATGTGCATGCTAGCGGCGAAAATATCCGCCAAACGAATTAGGAGTACATGTATAAGTTTTATTTCTCTCTGTAAATATGTCTTGAAATTCATTAGAATCGAGTCCTCAGGACTCGATTCTAATGAAATTCCAAGACATATTCATGATATTTACGGGGAGAAATACAAGAAAATATGATGAATTCTTGTCCGCTAGTTTTGAACTATTTATAGCCCACAAGTTTCCCAGCATGCAAAGAGTTAACTCTATTGAATGGAAAGTTCTTTATTACTGAATGTGGTGTTGTATGATCATTTCACAGCATAACATTTTTTTTATTTCAATATTTTCCCGACTAGTGGTGTGTATAGCGAAAATACAAAACTCAGTTACCTCCCCTTTACATCAGAGTTTCTGCCCTTATATACTTGAATATAATACAAAGTTTTCAAACTTGATCCAATAAATGGTGCAGTTGGTTGATGCATTGTATATGTTATTCGCAAATCATGGAGCCAAAAACCACAGATTAACCCTTAGACCGCTATCTTAATGTTTTTGACGTTTGCTGTTTATTTTCTATTTTCCATTTTTATCAAAAACATGCTTTTACCACACTTTAGAATAATTTACAACATGCTTTGACAGCACTTCAGAATCATTTCCATTGGAAATGATTCTGAAGTGCTGTCAAAACATGTTTTTATTGAGGAATAAGGCAAGATATAAAAGCAACAGCAGACGACAATTGTTGTGAGTAGCGGTCTAAGGGTTAACTATCTGACACATCATCTGAGACTGTGCATTTAACCCATTACATTTAGAATACACATTTGGGTATGAAATGTTTAAAATATTTTATTTTTATTTTGTTATTTCTCAATGAAAGTATATGTTGTGACCACTCATTTGACGGTTCAAATGGTGGTCACAACATATATTTCTGAGCTCATATAAAGAAAATATTTAGGATTTTCCACCTCGGCATGAAATGGGTTCATGCATGGGAGCGCATGTTTGTGTAAGAAAGAATAAGTCATGTGTAGCACACTCGAGTATCTAGTTACAATTATCATATTTCATGCTGAGGGTGGGCCATACTTATTTCTTAAATATTTTCTTTATAATTATGTGTTTAAAAGTATATGTCGCGACCGCCATTTGAACCGTCTCGCCGAGACGGTTCAAATGAGTGGTCACAACGTATACTTTCATTGAGAAATGGAAAAAAAATCCATACCCATAAAAGTGTATTTCGAATGTAATCAGTTAACTCCCATAACTCTGGTTGCTTTATGTGAAATAGGTTTAGGTCACCTTACGAGGAAAGGTACATGTACCTTACAAAATGTTCAACAGTTGTACATCCTGAGCATAATGAAATTACACACGGATTTTCACATAATGAAATTACACACAGATTTGCACATAATGAAATTACAAACGGATTTGCACATAATGAAATTACACACATATTTGCACATAATGAAATTGCACACAGATTTGCACATAATGAAATTGCACACAGATTTGCACATAATGAAATTACACACAGATGTGCACATAATAAAAATACACACGGATTTGCATATAATTAAATTACACACATATTTGCACATAATGAAATTACACACAGATTTGCACATAATGAAATTAACACGGATTTGCACATAATGAAATTAACACGGATTTGCACATATTGAAATTACACACGGATTTGCACATAAATGAAATTACACACAGATTTGCACATATATTTGCACATAATGAAATTACACATAGGTTTGCACATAATGAAATTACACATACCGGTTTGCACATACCGGTAATGAAATGAAACACAGATTTGCACATAATGAAATTGCACACAGATTTGCACGTAATGAAATTACACACAGATTTGCACATAATGAAATAACACACAGATTTGCATGTAATGAAATTTCATATACCGGGTAGGTTTACTGATACCAACATAGTTGCATCAGTGATTGAAAGGCAAACAGTGTAGGTCCCGATCCGACTGCATGAGTGCTACTTCACTGACTGAAAGTCACTGAAAAAATGGGGAAATGCAGATAAACAACAAAAACTGGTTTTCTAGCAAACGTAACACAGCAAACATGAGCCAAACGTGCTTGAAACAAAAACACCACAATGCAAACTCGGAACAAAAACCTAGACACTACGGTACATCAGATCACATTAAATTTTGTAATTTTACACTTACAAACTTCTTAGTCATATGAAGTTTAGTGAAACAGACGGTAATATTTTTGGTATGTCATTACAGGACAGTGCGGAGCTGTATGGCGACATGTTGGCCAATATCACAGAACCTCTGTCTCTGCTCTAAACAATGTCCAGTTGCACATATCACTGTCCTCTGTCTCTCAAGAGTGCACACCGCAACTCATTGTGGTGTGGGAGTAGTCAAAACGCACCACGGTTACGTGCACCTTGGGAACCTCTCTTAAGATGCAACGCATCCAGGTGGTGATAGTGCTGTAAACTACTTTCTGTCTGCATGCTGGGAAACTGTGAGTTATAAATAGTTCAAAAATAGCAGACGACAATTCATATTTAATTTATTTCTCCCTGTAAATATTATGAATATGTCTTGGAATTTCATTAGAATTGCGTCCTGAGGACGCAATTCTAATGAAATTCCAAGACATATTTACAGAGAGAAATAAGAAAAATAATCATATTTTGTCATATTTGTTGGTTGTTATTTTCACCGCTAGCATGAAAAGTTACAGAGTAAAACCATGGGTTGTTGCGTTTACTGTAGTAAAGAAAACATTTGGTCTGCTTAACCTTTTCAATGCTGAATTAAATTTTGTAGTCTGCTGCTGATTTTTACATAGGGTATACCTATGTATAGGGATCGCCTCCGACAGTTAGCCACGCCACAGACCCCCCTCGATGTGGTGGTAGGTAGAGATATCTTGGAGTAACCATAACAACAAAATGCATTGTGTTACTCAACGTTTAACTGTCATACGCAACCGCGAATTGAAAATAATATTATGAAAAACTACTTGCACTGCACAATATCAACAACGGATGTTCTACGTACAAAAATACATCGGATTATTTTGTTGCGCGTGATTTGCCCCCATTTGCGGTCATCGCTAAATTTAGTAACAGAGTTAACTCCCCTCCGAATACTCTCCAAAACAAGCGACACGTTTAACACACAAACCACATCAAGTTTGACCTTCCGACAGCCTATTTTTAAACTCACCCGACACATGTGCGAAACAAAACTCGCACGTGTAGGTCTAACTGATGTTTAATCCTCATTCTCTCTCTCTATCGATGGATTTACAGCGGATTTTAGTGACATTCCCGAATTCGGCCTGATTGACATTTGTCTATGGTGGCCAGTACACGCCAACATGAGTGTCAATTCTACGTTCAGTATTTAAGGTGATAACTTACAGTCAGGAAACAAATTAATGACAGTATAACACATCCAGCGTATATTGTTACCCATATTAATGCAAGTACTGAAATACGACAACAAAAAATCTAACAAGTTTGGGCTTCCATACATTGAAAATTTTGTCAGCGGTTTCCCCAATGACGTCATTTGTATGTTTTAATATACTCTATCCGGGGCCAACTATTTCATTCACAAAACAGAAGTAAACATGGCGATGTACCGATAAGGCATTTTCAGGCGTGACACCGCTTCCATGGCGGAATTATTGTATATATTGCTCTCCAATCAGTTTTCAATATATCTATAATGATCATAGATATCTGGAATCGGTATACTTGAATTGATGATGTCTTGTATATGTGTTACCGTATCTTTCTGATATTGCTATGCATAATCTGTAATGTTGTTGAATGTTTTGGTACATACTGTAGCAGTGCATACTGTACTTCAAGTTGTGCCATATCAATAGTTTACCCCATAACCATTAAAACGCTGAAAAATAAAATTGCAATCTGCTCATTTTGTATATTTTAATCTCTTTAAAAACCTGTTTTGGCAGCGCAGTAGAATCGTCTCAGTATGTTTTTGAGAAGAAATTATAAAAATATTTAAAACAGCAGACGACAATTGTCGTTTCCAGCGCTTTAAAGGTACATGCCCACTCAGTAAGCCCAAAATGTCATTTATATGAATTAAATAAGTGTATAACTGATAGTGACGCGCGGTGGTATCAGGCTATTTTCATATGCAAATGAGGCATGATATTTTTTAATTATTTATACTAAAGAAATGCGTCACCTGAAAAAATAATATTTTCGACAGATTTTAAAGTATGATCATTGCACATCATAAAATAAATACAGAGATTAAATAGTATTGTAATGTCCGTTAACATTTTAAGCAAACACGGTTATCGCCCCTGATATCAGTGTGTAAATTTACGTCTGATATAAAATGTATAATAATGCCAATCAGTACGTGGGATAATGGTGCATGAATGTTTATTTTGCCAGGAAATGTCTCAGATGATGTCTCTGATGTAAAGAACATTTTGTACCTACTGAGTGGGCATGTACCTTTAAGGGTTAATGAAACTGCAACACCAACAATCAATCAATCTAGTTTAATCTTGTAGTACCCTATGTTCAGTACTTTCAGTACTTTGATTTATTTTCCTTTTTTGTCATCAAAACATGTTCTGACAACACTTTAGAATCATTTCAATGGAAACGATTCTAAAGTGCTGTCAGATCAGGTTTTTATTGAGAAAGAAAACCAAATATACAACAACAGCAGACGACAATTTAATTTTTGTTTCTCGTGTTCTAAGGGTTAAAGTGTGTGAAATATTCTCTTTGAATGTTTCACATGTATGAACTTCATGACATTGTGATGAGTGACTGTGTCTGTAATAGTAATTATATCCACCAATAATTCCAGCACAAAAATATTTACACAATTCCGTAACATTTGATTGGCCCGTAGCAAGTCTCTGTCCAAAAATTATATCCCAGTAAACTCCCATGCTGAACTACTTTCCGTAACCGTAAGGCGCAGTTAAAATAATTCTTAAGAAAACGGAAAATAAAATTTATTTCAAATGCTGGAATTATAAGGAATGAATGGCCTTTTTGTTGAATTTATCGGGGATATAAACTTGGAAAAGTCGCGGGAATACTGGACGAGGCCTTCCGGCCTTCGTCCAGTATTCCCGCGACTTTTCCAAGTTTATACCCCGATAAATTCCACAAAACGGCCATTCATTCCTATATTATTTGACATTTTATACTTTTCTTTGAGTCACTTCTCACCCTTTATATATAAGATAAGTAAACATGGTCTGCGTAGCTGAAAATTAGAATTTCTGTAATATTGAAACTGGGTGCCGAGTCACTGAGTGTCATATTTAGAATAACTGTTTGCCGTTTTAAATCATGTGTAGCCATATGAGAATTTTAGTGACAATTATGAGAATAAAAAGAATTCACCAAATCTGTTGACAAAAGAAATCCTGCTGGTGTATTGTCTAGAGTTCATGGTTTGTTTATGTATGTTTTGTCTTTTGGTGTCAAGTTTCCAAGGCTTGACTGGAAAATGGTAGAAATTTGTTGACCAGCCTCAGAATTCCTACGCATTACCAAGCCTTGCCTGATAAGCTTGATAAGGAAAAAGACGCTAGCACGGTGTTCCTTATAGTCTATGTGGTGGGTATTTATTATCTTTTTATATCAAGTTTATTAAAAAAATGTTAAGCTCACCTGGGGCCCGTTTCACTAAACTTTGTACAACTAAAATGTTTTAAGTGCAAAATTATGATATGATAGTCTGTAAATTTCACATTAACAATGTTTTCTTGTAAACAATTATTGGATTTACATTTATTTAGCATAAACCCATCAATTAAAATTTCCAGACGATCCTAAATTTGCACTTGCAAACATTTTAGTCGTACAAAGTTTAGTGACTCGGCTAGGAATCGGTAGCCTTGGCATTTCCTCGCCTTGTCAGATAAATTTGATATCAAACGAAAGTGACCTGGTATTCTCTATCTATGAAATATCCAGCGTATCAGGCAAGGCTAGGAAACAGTAGGACAAAAATGTTACCTGATAAATAGAATACCATGCTAGTGTCTTGATATCAAGTTTATCAGGCTCGGCGAGGAAACGGGTAGGAATTCCGAGGTAACCTCGGAATTCCTACCCGTTTCCTCGCCGAGCCTAACAAACTTGATATCAAAAGACACTAGCCTGGTATTCTCTATCGTCTATGTTGTAGGCGTTTATTGGTATGCTGGAGAGCGTTACCGTTGACAACTCCTCGGCAACAGACCAGGATGTGCAGGATCTCACCTATGGTAAGCCACATATCACATTTATTATCCGACTGGCAAGAGGGAATATAGCGTTAGTCCTTGTATGCACGTGTCTGTGGGTGTGGTTAAGAAAGTTGAAGAAGTTTCTCCAATCTGCCAACGAGGGTATTTGTGTGACAACAGGTCACATTCTCTTGTTTCAGCAGTGGCCTTGTCAGAGAACCAAACTATTTTGTTTGGCTTTAAACGTGGACTCCCACATCACAGGTTGTAATAAAAGGAAAATATTGTTTTCGTCCATTCTTTAGATCACGTTATGACATTTTTCCTGCAAAACAAACATTCATTTACGAACGTAATTTTAAATTACAGTCGAACTTCGATGGGTCGAACCCTGGTAAACTCGTCAGCCATGCTTGCCTCGAACTAGCCTTTAGGTCCCGGCAGAATTCCTATATAAATACGTTAAAACTACACGGTATAGGTCGAACTTGTGAAAGTCGAACAACCCTCAATGCCTCGAATCGCTGTGACGCCCGGTCGTGTATAAATCCACTATAAACACCACAAAAACTCGAACATGTCAGACGATTGTCTCCAGACTAGTTGATTGACTTTCACACCTATTGTTAACCGGTTGTCAAACAAATCTCAAGTGGTCATTTGAGCGTATTCAATAACGGCAGTCGTGGTAATTATGCATTGACCAATGTCGGCGAAGTTGTTAGTTAATTAAAGTGGTAATTTATGGGACTGGATTCCATGTGATAGTAAATTATGATATGCAGTGAATGTGGTTTCGGGTCGAAGTAGTGATGGGGCGACTGGGCATACATCTATTGATTTGATTTATCAGTGTATGATGAGCGATGTAATATATCCTACAAGCATGCACATCATTTTATGGCAAATACATATTCACTCACAAAGATTTATATTTGATTAGATAAATATTTGTCATGAAATTACTCAAATGCCAATAGGTACAAAATCAGAGATGCTTTCACATGATCGTTATCGGACGGGGCAATCAAGTCCGCCAATTGTATTTCGTAATCATTTTCTGTTGTTCTCATGTTCTATTGCTGTATAATGGCTATATTGCTGTATTATGGCTTTCTTTATTTTATTAAAGCCTGTTTCTGTTAATAAACGACTGTGACAATCAACCGTAAATGCAAATGTAAGCGCATTTATATGAAACAACGTGTCGTAATGACGACTTGTTTCACTTAGTACACTGACTAACTCGTAGATCTGAAATGCTTACAGTAGAAAATCCCGATGGGTCGAACAACGGATGGGTCGAACTAAAACTTAACCCCGCAGGCTGTTCGACCCATCGAAGTTCGACTGTATTTATATCTGCATAGCGGGCACTTGTAATGTTTAATCCTGTTGGAATAATCTGCATAGTGGGCACTTGTATAATGTTCAATCCTGTTGGAATAATCTGCATAGTGGGCACTTGTAATGTTCAATCCTGTTGGAATAATCTGCATAGTGGGCACTTGTAATGTTCAATCCTGTTGGAATAATCTGCATAATGGGCACTTGTAATGTTTAATCCTGTTGGAATAATCTGCATAGTGGGCACTTGTAATGTTTAATCCTGTTGTACTAATCTGCATAGTGGGCACTTGTAATGTTCAATCCTGTTGGAATAATCTGCATATTGGGCACTTGTAATGTTCAATCCTGTTGGAATAATCTGCATAGTGGGCACTTGTAATGTTCAATCCTGTTGAAATAATCTGCATAATGGGCACTTGTAATGTTTAATCCTGTTGGAATAATCTGCATAGTGGGCACTTGTAATGTTTAATCCTGTTGTAATAATCTGCATAGTGGGCACTTGTAATGTTTAATCATGTTGTAATAATCTGCATAGTGGGCACTTGTAATGTTCAATCCTGTTGGAATAATCTGCATAGTGGGCACTTGTAATGTTTAATCCTGTTGGAATAGTTTCACAGTTATACACTTATTTAATTCCTATAAAGAACATGTTGTTTCTAATAGCTGGGACCCCAACTTTAAAGGATAAAAAACCCATTCTCGTTTCAGCATGTACGGGCCTGTTTGAAGTGTGCCAGATCGTATCGTCACTAGACCTCAAGTTGATGTGCGGCATTTGGAAGACGATATCCAGGTATAGACTTATAAATAGGTTATTGAACTTGGAAAATCACAATTAACAACCTTAGAACAACTTCAGATGTGTTCTTTGTGTTTGAATTGTCCAAATTTGTTGTTTTGATGTCATGTTGCATCAGTTAACCCGTTGAACCCGAAAGCCCGCTATATTGGTTTATGCAAACAGTGCAGATCCAGATGAGCCGGCTCGTAACAAGCCGTCTCATCAGGATCTGCACTGTTTGAAAGTAATTTTCATATTTTTGAGAACAACAAATACCCCCTTTTTATAAATGGAATAGTCTGAAAATCATTTTGCGATGATTGGATTGATTGCAAAATTAACATATCGCAGCCCATTCAGTTACTTAGGGGTGAAAGGGTTAAACTAAGCAATAATACGTCAAATCAACAAACTAAAAAATGCCAATTATTATAGGAATGAATGGCCTTTTTGTGGAATTTATCGGGGTATAAACTTGGAAAAGTCGCGGGAATACTGGACGAAGGCCGGAAGGCCTCGTCCAGTATTCCCGCGACTTTTCCAAGTTTATATCCCCGATAAATTCAACAAAAAGGCCATTCATTCCTTATAATTCCAGCATTTGAAATAAATTCATCAAGAAAATGTGTTTATTTTCCGTTTTCTTAAGAATTATTTTAACTGCGCCTGACGGTTACGGAAAGTAGTTCGGCATGGGAGTTTACTGGGATATAAATTTTGGACAGAGACTTGCTACGGGCCAATCAAATGTTAGGGAATTGTGTAAATATTTTTGTGCTGGAATTATAATGCTGATGATACCCCAGAACTTGTTGTAAGGGAAGTTAGTTGTGATTTCCCAAGTTTCGGTATTCATAGGACTGATCAATTGCATTCACAGGCTGAACCATTTCTTTGTCATTTTCTGCAAATTTCGACTAAAAACGTTTTAGCAATTAATTTCAAATATCAAATGGTTTTCCTAAATGCTATCAAATGTTAAGCAAATGTTAAATGCAATTCAAAGCAGTTTTATACACCTGTGCTATTCTTAAGGATCCATATCTTAATGGGATTCTCATGTCAAGTGATCCGGTGTAATGGTGGCTGGCACCAGATCAGAACGCTGTCTATTCCATTAGTCAGATACTTGGTATTTTAAAAACTACGAACAAACACTGCAGATCATATTAATGCGATTGCTTGCTACAAGCCGATTCATCTGGATCTGCTGTGTTTGCAAATGCTTGCTTTATGGCTTGTAGGCTTGAAGGCTCATCGACCACTGCGGTTCCCATGTCCTGTGTTTATCACGATGTGTTGCTTTAGTTTCTTTGTGTGTCTCTGGGATCTTGTTCTCTATTGTGTAGCGTTGAAAGGGGTAACAGGTTGTAACATTATAGCCTGGTCTATCGAGTACTACTGAGTGCATAATAATACTTTGACAGCATTTCTCACTGTAAGATGGTAAACGCCGGTTTGCACTTGTGAGAACAATGAATTTTGTATATAACGGGTTTCCCTGAGATGGGCAGGCAGTGTACAAAGTACTCGCTAAACGCTATCACTCAATTTGGCTGGTTTGAAGATCGGACACACGCTGGGTCGCCTTGTGGATGACGTCTTATAGTCTGGGTACGGGTACCGACCTGGGACTAAGATTTCAGCTAATTTCAAACAAATCCACTCTAGGATCGATTATGTGCCAATAAAGTATGTTTTAGGTTTTAGGGACGAGGGGGCCGTTTCACTAAAATGTTCGTAAGTGAAAATGTATGAGCATCTGGAAATTTCAATTGATGGATTTACATTTATTGAACATAGGCTGCATATGCAGCCTATGCTCAATAAATGTAAATCCAATAATTGTTTACATTACAAGAAAACAATGTTAATGTGGAATTTTCAGACTATCATGAGTTTGCATTGACGAACATTTTAGTCACGAACATTTTAGTCACGGGTTGTGGTCACAAGAACATCACATCAGGCAAATAAAAACTTGTTAAATGTGTTCAGGTTGTCCGTTCGCCACAAAGCTCTGGTGAAGGAGAGTCTGGATGTTGACGACATGATCATCTACCTCTGTGGGGAGATAACTCCTGGGTACCTGTACCTCTTCCAGCTGGCACCGCCCGTGGTCAACAATAATGATTTGGTAACTATAGGCTTAGCAATATTAGTCTTATACATAGGTTACGGAAGTTGGAAAATCAAGAGTAACAGTCGAAAAACACACCAATCTGTGCTTTCCGATTGGGTTCAGGTTGTCAGTTCTGCAATCAGGATCTGGTATTGACTACAATACATGAATAGTCTTATAAATAGGTTACCGGTATTGGAAAATCATGAGTCATGAACAACTTATTTGTCACATTCAGCATTATAATTGGCTGGCAGAGTTTGTTGGTTTGACATCACATTGCTTTGTTTAGTATTAGTTAACTCTTTGCATGCTGGGAAACTTGTGGGCTATAAATAGTTCAAAACTAGCGGACAAGAATTCATCATATTTTCTTGTATTTCTGCCCGTAAATATCATGAATATGTCTTGGTATTTCATTAGAATTGAGTCCTGAGGACTCAATTCTAATGAAATTTCAAGACATATTTACAGAGAGAAATAAAACATATACGTTATACGTAATTTGGAGGTAAATTTCTTATTTCTCCATCAAAAATGGCAAGTTGGGGGTGCTTTAGAATCGTCTCAATGAGACGATTCTAAAGGACTCCCGACTTGCCATTTTTGTCACGCCCGCTTGCGGAAAGCGCGATATAGTCGGCCGTTTAGCGTACGTACGTACGTACGTACGTACGTGTGTCGGGTTAAAGTTTTTGGTTAAGTTGTTTGGTTAAGTTTTTTGGTTTATGTTTTTGGTTAAGTTCTTTGGTTAAAGATTTTGGTTAAGTGTTTGGTTAAGTTGTATGGTTAAGTTTTTTGGTTAAAGTTTTTGGTTGAGTTCTTTGGTTAAAGTTTTTGGTTAAGTTTTTTGGTTAAGTTTTTTGGTTTTTGGTTAAAGTTTTTCGTTATACTATATCTCTGCAACTGCTTTGCCCATTACCTTGAAACTTCACGTGGGTGTTTATCATCATCTATATTTTCATTCTACCCCCCTCCCGTGCGGCCCCTGTGCCCAATGTCAAGGTCAAATTACTTTGAAGTTTTTGGTTAAGTTTGTTGGTTAAAGTTTTTGGTTAAGTTTTTTGGTTAAAGTTTTTTGTTATACTATATCTCTGCAACTGCTTTGCCCATTACCTTGAAACTTCACATGGGTGTTTATCATCATCTATATTTTCATTCTACCCCCCTCCCGTGCGGCCCCTGTGCCCAATGTCAAGGTCAAATTACTTTGAAGTTTTTTGGTTAAAGTTTTTTGTTAAGTTTTTTGGTTAAGTTTTTTGGTTAAAGTTTTTCGTTATACTATATCTTTTTTTTTAGTGTCCATGCCTCGTCACAAGGCGCGACATGCAGGCCGCGGCCATCTAGTTTATGAAGAAATAACAATATTTCACCCCAAGTTGGTCAAATTACGCACCTTAACTGGAGCTCTGAGTCAGTGGTTTGTTGACCATATGTAACTGGAGCTCTGAGTCAGTGGTTTGTCGACCATATGTAACTGAGCTCTGGTCAGTGTTTGTCGACCATATGTAACTGACGCTCTGAGTCAGTGGTTTGTCGACCATATGTAAACTGGGCTCTGAGTCGTGGTTTGTCGAACATAAAAGCAACTGGAGCTCTGAGTCAGTGGTTTTCGACCATAAGTAAACTGGAGCTCTGAGTCAGTGGTTTGTCGACCATATGTAACTGGAGCTCTGAGTCAGTGGTTTGTCGACCATATGTAACTGGAGCTCTGAGTCAGTGGTTTGTCGACCATATGTAACTGGAGCTCTGAGTCAGTGGTTTGTCGACCATATGCAACTGGAGCTCTGAGTCAGTGGTTTGTCGACCATATGCAACTGGAGCTCTGAGTCAGTGGTTTGTCGACCATATGCAACTGGAGCTCTGAGTCAGTGGTTTGTCGACCATACGTAACTGGAGCTCTGAGTCAGTGGTTTGTCGACCATATGTAACTGGAGAAATCAGGCTTATGGGATTTATGACCAGTGTAGCTCCTGATAACACACTCATAAAACCTGATAACATTCTGTATCACTTGTTAGAAGCATGACATGTGTTTCATTGATGGAATGGCGAACAGTGTAGATCCTATCAGACTGCTGATCTGGATCTACACTGCTCGCAAAACCCATATGCCCCATTTCTCCATTTTGTAGTCATTATCCCCAGGGAGACTGCCCTGCTTTCCATAAGTCGGTGAATGTATTGTGCTACCAGATGTGGCTGTGACTGGAGAAAAGGGGCTTAAGGGATTTGTGGCCAGTGTAGCTCCTTGCACACATCTGTAGCCTGGGGACCGTTTTTTTGTCGAGCCCGCTTGCGGAAAGTGAGACATAGCGATCACAATGACGTCCGGGTGTCCGTGCGTCCATTCGTGCATCCGCCCATCCGCCCGTCCGTCCGAAATCTGCGTTAAAGTTTTTAAAAATACCATCAAATACCTCGGCTGGCTCGACATGCGGGCCGCGGCCATCTGGTGTTTGTTAGAAGCGGCACGTGCGTTTCATTGACAGAATGGCGAACAGTGCAGATCCTGATCAGATTGTGCTGATGCACAGGCTGATCTGGACTTACACTGGCCGAAAAACCCATAAGCCGTATTTCTCCAGTTACAGCCACATATAGAGACAGGACTTCAGTTCCATGTCTCATCCAAAAGATCAGGGAGATGATTGTATGAAAATACTTTTTTTAATGTCCAAGGCGGGGATTGAACCCACAACTTACGGGTTTTGCAACGAGTGTAGAATAGGTATTCTTTTAAAAGAATACCTATTCTACACTGGTTGCAAAACCCGTAAGTCCCATTTCTCCATTTTGTAGTCGTTATCCCAGGGAGACAGCGCTGCGTTCCACAAGTCGGTGAAGGTTCTGGGCTACCAGATGCGTATCCTGATGTCCCTGGTTGACGCATTTGTCGACTACATCAGTGACTGTGAGCCGCACGTGGCTCGGCTGCTGATTCTGCTACACAGGTATTCTGGCCGATCTTGTTACGTCCTACTGCACTGATTATCGATTACCTTAATAACCCTAACTATTCGGGCACCATTTCCAAAGCAAATTGTATACAAATACATTGTATAGTGCTAAACCTGAACAATCAAACTATCGCTAAATATTTGCACACTCTTTCTTGTTGGAAACCATATTTTTATAAGTTTCCCAGAATAAAATGTCATAATATGTACGGTTATTATGTTAAATTGCTTTTATATGCTCAAGGGTGAGCCGTGTCCATGAAAATATTTGTGCTCCAGGCTGAGAACAAGGATTTTACAACATGTGTGATCAATGTAGCCTGCGATCTGGGTCTACAACGGTCACTATTCTGTCAATCAAACATTGCTTTGAATGATAGTTTTAGTCAACCACAGACTGTATGGGCTTTCGCTTACACACCATGTCTGAACACCCAAGGCCAAGGTCACTGAGGAGTTGCGTTCTTTATATGTGGCTGTGACTGGAGAAATGGGGCTTATGGGATGTGTGACCAGGGTAGCTCCTGATCAAATAGCACACACCTGTAGCCTGATAACGATCTATATTGCTTGTTAGAAGCAGGACGGGTGTGTCATTGAAGAAATGGCGAACAGTGCAGATCCTGATCAGACTGCAGATGCACAGGCTGATCTGGATCTTCACTGGTCGCAAAACCCATAATCCCCATTTCTCCAACATGCTGTCGAGGCTGCCAGCGAGGGAATTAGCTTTATGATATACAATGCTCTTATTATTGTTGTCAGAAACCTTCCACCCTGCCTGTCAGCACCGGAGATATCAACATCACACCGAGACGATATCCGTGATATCTAGTACATTCTATATAATCATTGTTGTTGTCAGAAACTTTCCACGCTGCCTGTCAGCACTGGAGATATCGACATCACACCGAGACGATATCCGTAATATCTAGTACATTCTATATAATCATTGTCCTTGTCAGAAACCTTCCACCCTGCCTGTCAGCACCGGAGATATCGACATCACACTGAGACGATATCCGTGATATCTAGTACATTCTATATAATCATTGTTGTTGTCAGAAACTTTCCACGCTGCCTGTCAGCACTGGAGATATCGACATCACACTGAGACGATATCCATGATATCTAGTACATTCTATATAATCATTGTTGTTGTCAGAAACTTTCCACCCTGCCTGTCAGCACCGGAAATATCGACATCACATCGAGAAGATATCCGGAGACAGATGTTGAACGGGAGTGAACCTCTGATCTCGCTGTTGGTCGGCAACAACAGATTCATGGAGTACCTCACTGCTACAGAGATGGGTGAGTCTCGGAGGGCCGACCCTGATCACTGAAGCACATTTCAGTATTTTATTTGCTTTTTAAATCCTGAACCATTGTACACAACTTCATTGTGTGTTATTCACTCGTTTAATTAGCTTTAGTACTGTTAGAATACATTAGCTATACAGATGAAATAAACAACCCCGTGAAATATCAGTATTTCCGGTATCTATATTCATATGCGCACCTGTCAAAACTGACGCAGGCTTCACATGTCAATACACATTTGAATGCACTCTATAAATATCACGCAATCTGATTGGCTGATGGTCATACATTACAGGTATATCATTGTTGATGAACGGTCGTAAATTATTTCAATATGTATTCCTACGCCAGTAGTAAAGGAGTGCATTAGAAATAGGTTAACCGCTTTGTAATTTTGAAATTTGTGGCGTATATCAGAAAATGATAGGTCGGAAAACATGTTTAATGACTCCGCTAGCGCATCGCCATTAAACAGATTTTCCGACCTATCATTTTATCGCCATTAAAATTTTCCGACCTATCATTTTCTGATATACGCCGCAAATTTGAAAATTACAATACAGTTAACCCTATATTTCTTACCATATACACTTTGAAAAACCGTCTACTTTGCGTGGTAGGGTATATAATAAATATAATATTCATATTTTTGCAAAGAATATCACATACATGTTCATCTTGTGGTTTGAAATGTCCGTATTTCACACCACTGGATGAACATAATGAATTATTCATTGCATAAATATGAATATCTTCTATTATACTTGCTATTATAGAGGTGGAGGAGGAGGACAGTTTACCACTCCTGCTGGTCTTGTTACAACTGATCAACTGCCTGCCCAAACAGAAAGGTAAAAGGAACCTGATTATTGGGCAACACTGAGTTTCTTTGAAAAAAATAGACATAGAGAATAGTAGGTTAGTGCCGTGAATGGGAAAAAATATCTGGCAAGGCTCAGGAAACGGGATGGGCGTGGCTCTCCTGAGCACATCCCGTTTCTGGGCCGCGCCAGATATTTTTTCCCATTCACGGCACTAACCTACTATTCTATTTATCCCGTCAACACCTACAAATTGCTGTAAAATGCAAAAATAGTATTGATTGGATATCAAAAATGTTTCACGGCACCGTGTTTCACGGCACATACGCACTGTGTTGACGGGATAATCGTTACTTCAACATATTTGTGTCAGCATCTTTACCACGTCACAGCTTCACCATTTTACAGTGCAACCAGTTGGTATTATATCCTTTTGCTACCACCGGGGACAGTTGTGCTCAGATGACCCACATTATTTGTTATGGCATTTAGTGTTACCCTTGTCCGTCCGTCCGCCTGGGCAAACGAGAGGGCACTTGTTGGGTACAAAAGTACCCAACAAATGCTCTCTCGTTTGCTGGGCAAGCTTTTTAGGGATCTTATTGGGTAGGGTTAGGGATAGTGTTGGGTATTTTTGGGTATTTTTTAAAAACCCAACAAGTATCCTACCGTAGGAACGTCCGTCCCGTCTGTCCATCCGTCCGTCACCAACATTATGACTCGTAAAACTTTTAAACCGTAATAACTACATACCTGAAACTCGGTAGCTTCCATATGATAAGTAGATGCACAAAGTTTATTTTTATGCCACCGGGTTTCGAAGAAACGGGTGGCATATAGTGTTTGGACCGTCCGTCCGTCCGTCCGGGCACACATTAGGGTACTTATGTGGCTAGCCCCACAGGGTTATGGACTTAGTAAAGGATAGGGTTGGTTACAATTAGCCACCTAAAAAATCCTTTTATGTGGCTAAAAATCGTTTTATGTGGCTAATATTTAACATGTGATAAGCCACATAAGTATAGTACTGTAAGAACGTCCGTCCGTCCGTCCGTCCGTCCGGGCACACATTAGGGTACTTATGTGGCTAGCCCCACAGGGTTATGGACTTGTTAAAGGATAGGGTTGGTTATAATTAGCCACCTAAAAAATTGTTTTATGTGAGGTCTAAAAATCGTTTTATGTTTGGTCTAATATTTAAACATTGATAATGCCACATAAGTAACCCAATAATGTAAAACGAACGTCCGTCCGTCCGTCCGTCCGTCCGTCACACTTTTCGGTTAACCACTTTGTCACAGTTTCTCAAATATGCTGCTGTTGGCATCCGCGTTCGACAGACGCATTTCTTGTTACTTTTAATTTGACCCCCGGTCATGGATTATCTCTCCCTTTTCGACTTAGAATTTGGCAATTTTTCCTTGTAACTCGTAAAACTTTTAAACGTAATAGCTGCAGACCAGAAACTTGGTATGTAGCTTCCTTATGATGAGTAGATGCACAAAGTTTATTTCAATTTTTGATTCGAACCTGGGTTCATGGATTATCTCCCCCTTTTCGACTTAGAATTTTCCAAATTTGGCTTGTAAGTCATAAAACTTTTAAACCCTAATAGCCACACATCTAAAACTTACAAATGTAGTATGTAGCTTGCTTATGATGAATAGATGCGCAAAGTACGTCTGGTTAAAGTTTTTTAATTAAAAGTTTTTTTGTTATACTATATCTCTGCAACTGCTTCGCCCATTACCTTGAAACTTCACATGGGTGTTTATCATCATCCATATTTTCATTCTACCCCCCAACCGTGCGGCCCCTGTGCCCAATGTCAAATTACTTTGAATTTTTTTGTTAAAGTTTTTTTGTGTACTATATCTCTGCAACTGCTTCACCCATTACCTTGATACTTCACATGGGTGTTTATCATCATTGTCGCACCCGTTTGCGGAAAGCGCGATATAGTCGGCATTTTGGCATACATCCGTCCGTCCGTCCGTCTGTGTGTCCGGTTAAAGTTTTTCCATCTACTATGTCTATTTGTTTAGTGTCCATGCATCGCCCCAAGGCACGACTTGCAGGCCACGGCCATCTAGTCTACAAAAAGTGGGTATAATTGTGTTATCCAAGTGTCTATGCTTGGAAAAAACCTGGCCTTCGTGGCTTTGCCTCGTTTCTTGTCTAGTTATTCTTTAGTATTGTATCAGCACTCTCAACAACTTGACACAATGCACAATAATGGGTCGTTTCACACAAATTCCACTGTATATCCACCAGCCGACGTGATAGACAAATGGCTCTATCCCCGACTGTACGAGGGTGACACGCCAAGGTCGGGGGTCATGGAGGTCGTGTTCCGCTTGGTTCCCCGCTGCTATGTGGAGCTCTGTATACCTGTCATGGTACCCGGCGTCGCCTGCGGAGGGAAGCCAAACAGGTTTGTTGTTGTTGTTTTCACTACATTTTAAATTGTAGTAGCATCAATGGCTAATGTAGCAATTTGGTATCTGTTATTGTTTAGTCTCAATAATTGCCTGGACCCGGTTGCTCAAAACCTCTGTTAGCTCAACAGACTGTTAAATCTTTAGAAATGCTAAGGATTTAACAGTCTGTTCAGCTAACAGAAGCTTTGAGCAACCGGGCCCTGATAATGCAGCCTATCATGATCATAAGAACTCTTAACGCTTAGAACTCGGGAAAAAAATTGCCGTCTGCTGTTGTTTCATATTTTGTCTTTTTTCCCAGCAAAAACATGATTTGGCAGCACTTTAGAATCATTTCCATTGCACTTTAGAATCTTTTTATTGGAAATGACTCTGAAGTGCTGCCAAACCATGTTTTATTGATAAAATTGGAAGTTAAAATAAACAGCAGACGACACAATTTAAGTCGACCTGTAATGGGTTAAAACTTCAGTTAGAAGAATATTTTACCAAATAAATGGCGAATTGTGCTGGTTCTCACCATGTTATCTGCACATGTTAAATTACCCATCGCGTGCTCCCACCTGCCACCCACTCTTTTCCCATGACTTCACAGGTTTGCCTGCACATGTTCATCTGATGTGATTGTGGAAACAATTTTAACTATGGCAACATATGCCACATGTTATTCCAGGGACGTGAGCCTATATGAGCATGTGTGTACACACTTGTGTGGTCTGGTGGCCAGCTTCCCTGATCGACATTTCCACCGACTGGTATGTATCAGTTTGATTTCTCTGGAAAATTAAATATTTCGACTTCAATGCTATATGTGGCTATGACTGGAGAAATGGGGCTTATGGGATTTGTGACCCGTGTAGCTCCTGATCAAACAGCACACTCCTGTAGCGTGATGATGATCTCTACTGCTTTGTAGAAGCATGATGGATGTTTCATACGCACAGTCTGATCAGCATCTACACTGTTCGCCATTCGCGAACAGTGCAGATGCTGATCAGACTGCGGATGCACAGGCTGATCTGGATCTACACTGGTCATAAAACATTTTCTTCATTTACCCCTGTCTGATCAACAGTGACAATTTCAGTAAAAACATTGTTGAGCCCACATGCAGATAGCACAACGTAGTGATCACA
The DNA here is from genome assembly GCA_029237695.1 of Conchocele bisecta. Taxonomy (NCBI): domain Eukaryota; kingdom Metazoa; phylum Mollusca; class Bivalvia; order Lucinida; family Thyasiridae; genus Conchocele; species Conchocele bisecta. The sequence continues at coordinate 90,852,294 of CM055271.1, read as the reverse complement.
ATCGTATCCAACTGTCGTGCAGAGGACTTGACATTTTTATCACAATTCTGTCAATGTTTTGATGCCAGCGTATATGCTTGTTTATCATCCTCCATATTTGTAACTGGACTGGTTAAGATGCCTACATATAGGTCGTAAATAGTAGCATTGGTGAACCGCATTCATGTGTTAAGTAAAATCATAAAAATCTTCCTATGGACATTTTTGTTGTACGATGTTTAGTGAAACGGGCCCCTGTTGTTATGAAATAAGTAAATATGAAAAAACTGCAGTATTTGTTTGCAGCAATATAATGGTCAAGGTGAAACATGATCAAGGGCTCTGATAAATAATGTACTCCCAGACAACTACTTCACATCTGCAGAATTTACATAACAGTATACAGTAGAGCACCAGTATCTCGAACATCAGTATCTTGATGATATCCCCTATCTCGATAATTCACTACAGTCCTGAATTATATCCTTATTTATTTAATATAAATTTCCTCGGCTATCTCGACCATGCCCTATCTTGTATATGTTCTCTATCTCGACTGTTCATTCTGTCCCCTCCGCATAAAAATACGTTAAAAATCTCTTCGCTATCTCGATCACATAAACGCTTGGATAAATCGCCTGGCTGCCAAGATCGATTTGGTTGACACTAATTTTCCAAACAAAATAAATTCACATCTACCTTAGGTTGTTTGCTTAATTAGTCTACCTGGATATATTTTAGTGTTTGTCACGATTCATTAAGCATATCAAGCTGGTAATTTACGCAAGAGTCATTACGCCACCTTGTAATGTTGATTATCTTTATACCTTTGGTCGTTAGTTAATTTGTGAGTTTACTCGTGGTGTAATGGGTCAAATGATTTAATATTTTTCGCGAAAATATTCGACCATGTCCCTTCATCCTATCTCGAACCTAGTCCTTATCTCGACTATATGGACAAGCTCCATTCGACTTCGAGATACTGGTTCTCAACTGTATGCCTGTTTTCTGATGCTATAGATGACAATACTATGAAGGTGGAGGTCATTGTTTGATTGCAGGAAGAAGTGTTGCTAAGCAACGTAGTCTCGGACAACTACTTCAGCTCCCAGTTGGCCACTGATGTATGGTGTTTTCTCGCCAGGTAGGAATGGGTTTATAGTATAGTGGTAGACCATTGCACTTCAGTATCAGTTGGTGTGGGTTCAGTCCATGCTGGAGCTGACTTGAAAGGGTAGTATGTAGAGCACTGGACTCCAATACTGGAGGTTGTGAGTTCAATTCCCGCCCCAGGTATGAAACAATACTCCCAGAGCATTTCTATTCTGTTGGGGACTGTTTCACTACACTTCGTACGACTAAAATGTTCATCATAAGTGCAAATTTAGGATCTTCTGGAAAGGTCAATTGATGGATATACATGTATTGAGCATATGCAGCCTATGCTCAATAAATGTAAATCCAATAATTGTTTACCAGAAAACATTGTTAATGGGAAATTTACAGACTCTCGTAATTTTGCACTTACAAACATTTTAGTCGTACGAAGTTTAGTGAAACGGGCCCCAGGTCTTTCTTGTGAGATTTGAAACCTATGTTACGTCTATATATGTGGTTGTGACTGGAGAAATGGGTCTTATGGGTTTTGCGACTAGTTTAGATCCAGCAGTCTGTCAGGATCTGCACTGTTCGCCATTCCAGTAATGAAACACCCGTCACATGTAACAAGCAATATAGATTGTCATCAGGCTACAGGAGTGCTATTGAAGGGAGCTACACTGTGACCAATTTCTTGTATTCCTAAATTGCAGGTATGGCACGGCCGACCTATGCTACCACCAGGTGTCGCTGCTGGTGGGGTTGTGTAGGGACCTGTCCTGTGTCGTCACGTTGCCGTGCCGACGTCTGTATAACCTCGTCCGGAGACTCGTGAAGTTCCTTGCACCAGAACATCAGGTTATTGTTCTTTATCCCGTCAACACAGTGCGTATGTGCCGTGAAACACGGTGCTGTGAAACATTTTTGATATCCAGTCAATACTATTTTTGCATTTTACAGCCATTTGTAGGTGTTCACAGGATAAATAGAATAGTAGATTAGTGCCGTGAATAGGAAAAAATATCTGGCGCAGCACGGAAACGGGATGTTCTCGGCAGAGCCTCGCCCATCCCGTTTCCTGAGCTTTGCCAGATATTTGTTACCATTCGCGGCACTAACCTACTATTCTCTATCTATTTTCCTTATTTCTGAACCAAAGTATATGTTGTAACCACTCATTTGAACCGTCTCGGCGAGACGGTTCAAATGAGTGGTCACAACATATACTTCTGATGAGAAATAAAGAAATTCTTGAGCCTTGCCGGATATTTTTTCCCATTCACGGCACTAACCTACTATTCTCTATATCTTGCATGTGAAGCCTTCCACCCCTAAATATCCAACATCAGATTTTCCATGATAATTTTTGGAATATTCCATTAACGCTTTCACCACTAAGTAACTAGAATGGATTTTGATATGTTCATTTTCTGACCAATCCAATCGTGACAAAATGATGTGTTTTTGTACTCAAAAATATGAAAATCATTTGCAAAAAATCCAGATCCTGATGAGAGGGCTCGTCACAAGCCGACTCATCGGGATCTACATTATTTGCCAATTCCACTATACAGGTCTGGTGTTGAAAGGGGTTAATGAGAAAATACTGATTTGTAGTTTTCAATTAATGACCCTCTCTGGTGTACATTTCTAATGATAGTTTGTTATATTTCATAAAATGGACTTTCACAATACATTAACACAGCATACTGAAGGTCAATAGACAGTGTAATATGTAAATGTAAACTACACAGTGTAATATGTAAATGTAAACTACACAGTGTAATATGTAAATGTAAACTACACAGTGTAATATGTAAATGTAAACTACACAGTGTATAAATGTAAACTACACATGTATGTAAATGTAAATTACACAGTGTAATATGTAAATGTAAACTACACAGTGTAATATGTAAATGTAAACTACACAGTGTAATATGTAAATGTAAACTACACAGTGTAATATGTAAATGTAAATTACACAGTGTAATATGTAAATGAGACCACTACACACACATGCTCATTGATCAGTACAACTTCATTACATGATGCTCTGCTTATGTAATATAATCTAAACTAAAATTTAGGTTCATTTAATATGATTTAACTTGTTGACTGTCTCATTTGAAATTGTGTATTTATTACATTATTTAACCAGTAGGCTATTTCACCAACATTGCAAAGTATACTTTATATCCAGCAAAGTATACTTTGAGGGAGAAATTTTAAATTTAAAGATAAATTTATTATAAATTTTTATTATACTGAATTTATTACATTATTTTGGCTGTGGTAATGTAATAAATTCAGTATAATAGTTCTGCATACTTTTAATCATCAAATATATGCAGCCGTTAGTTCTATATGACATATTGCATTTCGGGAAAAATAAATGATTACTCCCTCAAAGTATACTTTGCTAGATAAGTATAATTTGCAATGTTGATGAAATCGGCTACTGGTGAGCTGATTGATTATCATAATATAATGCACAAGTGATTGGGTCCTTACGTAATGCAAATAAGTGAGCATAGCAAACCGAGTTCAGTGGTTGGAAACCATCATGGGGGGCATTATTTCACGGTAATTCCAGCACAAAAATATTTACACAATTCCCTAACATTTGATTGGCCCGTAGCAAGTCTCTATCCAAAATTTATATCCCAGTAAACTCCCACGCCAAACTACTTTCTGTAACCGTGAGGCGCAGTTAAAATAATTCTTAAGAAAACGGAAAATAAACACATTTTCTTGATGAATTTATTTCAAATGCTGATTTATAAGGAATGAATGGCCTTTTTGTGGAATTTATCGGGGATATAAACTTGGAAATGCTGAATTATAAGGAATGAATGGCCTTTTTGTGGAATTTATCTGGGTATAAACTTGGAAAAGTCGCGGGAATACTGGACGAGGCCTTCGTCCAGTATTCTCGCGACTTTTCCAAGTTTATACCGGCCTCGTCCAGTATTCCCGCGACTTTTCCAAGTTTATACCGCGATAAATTCCACAAAAAGGCCATTCATTCATATAATAATCAGCTCACCTGGTTAAATAAACTTATATTTCACACATGATACTCTAAAGAATACAAAGAGAATCGAGTGTAAATTATGGCCAAGAGTTGTGAAACTAATTTCTGGAGGCGAGCCGTAGTGAAGAACATGATATGATTGGTTGAAGGAAACATAAGAGTGGTGTAAAATGCTGCTCTACAAAACCGAGTGGTGTAATTCGCCATTATATTTGCATAAACTACTGGCTGAAATGTAAGAAACCGGTGTATTTTGATTGTTAATACACTTTTATTTCACCACGAAGGCTCATTTTATGCAATAAAATCTGTTTATCTGTTGTAGGCACATCTAGTAGACCAATTCCCATCATCAGACAATCTGTTGGTCTGGAGTGTTCTCCCTTTGTCCGCGTTTACCTCGACTATGGCGAACAAAATTGTTGCCGACCTCTCAAACCATTGTTTACAGTGTATACAGAACTTTGTTACCAAACCTGACAAGAGATATTCGGATTTGGAGGATGTGGTAAGTTGAATTTATTTTTACTGTGAAACCTCTCTAAACTGGACACCCTGGGAGGTTCCCAGTTTCTCCCTCCTGCCGTAACTTCAATATTACTGCATGGAATACATTCACATGTGTGGACATATCGATGGTCTAGTAACATAAGGTCGTAACTGCTATGCTATAGCATAGCAGTTACGACCTTATGTTACTAGACCATCGATATGCGACACATGACCTCGACCTTGTTGACCTTCACAAGGTCGCTGAAACATTTAGCCAAGTTTTAAAGTCAAGTATGGCAAGTGGGCCATATCCATGTTTTACAAACATAATGTCTAGTTACTATGTAAATGTGGATGATAGCCATTATCTGTAAATCTATATTTGTGCCTATTTGTGTATACACTGCAATGCTCCAGATAAGTTTTGTATCTAAAGAGTAATATACCCCCAGATTTCAAATTCAATGCATATTTTACTTTTTACAAATATATTATTCAATTTTCTTACTTTAAAAATTACAAAGGGAACAAATGATAAAAAAAAAATTTCACTTATTTGAGCTGCAGCTCAACTAAGTAAATTTTCAAATTTATTACAGTATTTCCACTACTCAATTTGCAAATAAATGAGTATTTTCACATTGCTGTGAGTATTTTGTACTTTCACTGCTAAAATATGTGTGTAAAATACGCCAATACTGTGGAGCTCTGTGGTTGATAGAAAGGTCATTAGTTCATGTATGGCACATTAGTTCATGTATGGCACATTAGTTCATGTATGGCACATTAGTTCATGTATGGCACATGTTTAACCTAACTCTAACTGTACTGATACAGTCAACGTTAAAAACACGCTATTAAATGATGTCAGATTGACTGAATGTGTATATATGTTAAGGCCATGTAGGCCATGTTATAGAGAATTGATTCTTGGCTTAATTTTGTTCTGTGATTTTTTTTCAAAATTCTATGACAATTTTTCACTTTCATGCCCCGAAATAATCCATGTGTCTTCCAGATATTACCTCTAAGGTGCCTGAACAATACATACGAAACTCTGGACACGCCGTCCCAATACCTCCCCGCATCGGTCAGATCGGCCATTGTAGATGGTGCCGTCGAGCTGTGGTCATTATTCACTGGACGATGGACACACGGGCCAGCCGTAGACGCGTGTTGTGTGGAGTTGCTGAAGCTGTCGGGATGTCTAATGCCGTCTTTGCAGTCTCAGCCGGTTCTGCAGGTACCATTACAGATGACTTGGTCTGACAAGATCAGAATTATTGATACAGTCGAAACAGGGATTTTATATGCTTTATTTATTACATTACCACAATCATTGTTTTGATCAGAAAATATTTTATTTCATTAAATAAAATTATTCATGAATGTATGCATAAATTGAAAATTGCCCTCCCCCCCCCCCCAAATGTATACTTAGCTAGATACTTATACGTAGCAATTTTTTGGTGAAATTGGCTACAGGATATTGTTGGTTCAATGCTGAGAAAAATATTGTAATTTCCCCCACAAGTGTATTCCTGTCTGTATATGACCTTGCTGTAGAATGGACTTAAAACTCCTTTTACTCAATTAAGTTTCAGTGAAAGAAATATCCATAAATGAAATATCGCATTCTTAGGTACAAAGTCACATGACGTGTCTCATATGTACTATCCGAGACTTCATATGAGATACAGTGCCGTGAACACAGCCGGATGAATATTCTGAGTAACAATTAACCCTTACACCGCTACTCACAACAGTTGTTGTCTGCTGTTGCTTTTATATCTTGCCTTATTTCTCAATAAAAACATGGTTTGACAGCACTTCAGAATCATTTCCAATGGAAATGATTCTAAAGCGCTGTCAAAGCATGTTTTTGATGATAAAAATGGAAAATATAAAATAAACAGCAGACAACAAAAAAAAATTACGGTAGCGGTCTAAGGGTTAATTCAATTTCAACCAAAAGTATCTAAAACAAAACAGTTGAATCCATGTCCATAAAGGACTTATTGCCTTCTTCCACTGACCCCTTCGATTCAATTATGGCCTACAACAATGAAGTGGGGAGCGGAGGTTTCAGAATACTGAATAGATGAACAAACACTACATGCACATCATCAGCGCATGTGCGAGATGATATTGAAGGACTCGGTAGAAGAAAGGGTCCAAGTCCCTAATAAGGGACTTATGTTGCAGGGCAAATTAAATGTTCAACGGCCCGGGACTCACATCTGGGACCTGTAGCCTATTTCACCAGCATTGCAAAGTATACTTATCTTGCAGGGAGAAATTTTAAATTTAATGATACATTTATTATTTTTTATTATGCCCCCACCACCGAATGGTGAGGGGGGCATATAGTGTTACCGGCGTCCGTACGTACGTACGTACGTACGTACGTCCCGAAACCTTAACGCTGGGTAAATGGCTTATAATTTCTGTTTCCTTGCTCGGATCTGCTTCACATTTCACACACGCATTGCTCCAATGGTCCTCTACCGCCCTGTGACAAATCCACATTCGTCCCGCCCACGCTAAGCCCAGGGTCAAGGTCACAGACTTGGTGCTTTCGAAACCTTAACGCTGGGTAAATGGCTTATAATTTCTGTTTCCTTGCTCGGATCTGCTTCACATTTCACACACGCATTGCTCCAATGGTCCTCTACCGCCCTGTGAAAAATCAACATTCGTCCCACCCCCGCTAAGCCCAGGGTCAAGGTCACAGACTTGGTGCGTTCGAAACCTTAACGCTCGGGTAAATGGCTTATAATCAAATATGCCTCGTTTTCTTTGGCTGCCAGCGGGGGCATTCGTGTGCCGACAGGCCACATTTCTAGTTATACTGAATTTATTACATTATCAGTATAATAATTCTGCATACTTTTAATCATCAAATATATGTATTCGTTAGTTCTATATGAAATAATGCATTTCGGGAAAAATAAATGATTACTCCCTCAAAGTATACTTTGCTAGATAAGTATGCTTTGCAATGTTGGTGAAATCGGCTACTGATTGAGCTGATTGATTATCATAATATTATGATAATGTAATAAATTCAGTATAATAATTCTGTATACTTTTAATCATCAAATATATGCAGTCGTTAGTTCTATATGAAATAATGCATTTCAGGAAAAATAAATGATTTCTCCCTCCAAGTATACTTTGCTAGATAAGTACATGTATACTTTGCAATGTTGGTGAAATCAGCTACAGGTTTACCGTACCATCACACTACCAACTGAGCTAACCGGACACAGATACACACTTCCTCCCCATAGTGAGTTACATACACACCGTCACACATAGTCCCCTTCTTCCACTGGCCCCTTCACTTGTTGTTGTTACAGATATTCCAGTGCCTGTCTGGCTGTATGAGTGATGGTGACGTCGGTGATTCTATCAAGATGGCTGCTGTACAGTTTCTAGAGAGATGTAGCAAAACAAAGTTTCCCCCTGGTTCTGAGGTAAATATATTTCATAAAAAATCGCACGTGTTCTTTGGTACAAAATCCCATGGCGTGTCTCCGCTGTATAGACTTAAAATGACCTGAAACGCACCGTTTAATTTTATCCCGTCAACACAGTGCGTATGTGCCGTGAAACACGGTGCCGTGAAACATTTTTGATATCCAGTCAATACAATTTTTGCATTTTACAGCCATTTGTAGATGTTGACGGGATAAATAGAATAGTAGGTTAGTGCTGTGAATGGAAAAAATATCTGGCGCGGCACGGAAACGGGATGTGCTCGGCAGAGCCTCGCCCATCCCGTTTCCTGAGCCTTGCCAGATATTTTTTCCCATTCACGGCACTAACCTACTATTCTCTATATTCCCTTACCGTCCATCCTTCAAGATTCATTCATAACTTAACAGTGAATCTTATTGAGATTCACGCCGCCGGCCAATGATAGTGTCTGGTCACTGACTTCAGTGCTGAAATGTTTTATTTTAATTCTGAACGTACAGGTACTTTCCCGTCTGTACATCACTGCTGTTGAAGAGACGTAAAATCCCTATCAATCAAATATAAGATTTTATAAAAAACATATATATATACTTTCTGCAAAATTGACCCAGCGGAGAGTACAGGTTTTACGTGTCGGAAGAAAAAAGAATTCCACGCAAACTACATTATAATTGCAGCAAGTACAGATATTGAGTCGAATACCGCAAGTATTCCGGTGGCTGTTATCAGACAAGAGCCCGGTCATCCATCACGCCGCCGTGGAGGCGTTCACCCAGTTTGCAGAGAGGACGCCTCACGAGGCCATCGTGCCCGAGTGTATCGCGGATAGTCCGACGTTACAGGATACTGTTGTGGCATTCCTTAATAAGGTATATGGTCACTTTGTTGGTTTACTTATGCAATCAAAAGGCCAGTGCACTTTCCCAAATTTAACTGTACTATTACAATATAATAATTCAATACCCATAGTATAGCCAAACAAGTTGAACCTGTTTAATGGCAGAATGGGGATTTCACTTGATTTATTGGTGTTTAACGGCCTATCAGCAGCTGAGGTCATTTAAGGCCGGGCCAACAGGTTCGATCCCACATTTAATCTCAATAGAATATTTACATAAAAAAAAACTATATATTCAGCTGACATGGTGCCAGGTCCATACCACACCAAAGTCACTTGGCCCCTTCCCCTAAAAGTAATATGATTAGGAATAATCATATTACTCATACCCCTGGTTATAACATACAAGAATGCCAAAGACGTACCTTAGGGCCAAACCAAGTGTCCAGTCGGCATTCTGTAGTCGATTTCACCAACATTGCAAAGTATACTTATCTAGCAAAGCATACTTTGAAGGAGAAATTTTCAATTTTAGGATAAATTTATTAATTTTTATTATACTGAATTGATTACATTATCACAGCCAATTTGGCTGTGATAATGGCAAATGCAATAAATTCAGTATAATAATTCTGCATACTTTTAATCATCAAATATATGCAATTGTTAGTTCTATATGAAATAATGCATTTCAGGAAAAATAAATGATTCCTCCCTCAAAGTATACTTTGCTAGATAAGTATACTTTGCAATGTTGGTGAAATCGGCTACTTGTAAGGATGAATCCTGATTGTTAAATTACCGACGCATGCTCCCAACCAACCACCACTAACAGGGGAAATTTCATTTGCCTGTGATACAATATGTCAATTCGCCATGATAAAAATGGACTAGTACTTGTGAAACCTGATAAAATGAATATTTTTGTGCAAACTGACGATGGTCAAATTTGTCATGCCGACTTCCAGAATAGTGTTTGTCATTAGCTCTAGTTATTACATGTATCTCGTCAATAGGCAGGAGGGATATACTGATAGGTATATATACTTGCATGCGCTCGTTCAATTGTTTGTACGTTCGTTGGTGTCGGTTAGTTAGTAAGATAACAATACCTGTTACAGATGCCACATAAAGCCCAGAAGTATACAGAAGTTGGATACCTGACCAAACAGAAGGCAAAGTTGGGTCACACACATTCTATGATAGATGTGAATGCTAATGCTGCTCCTGACCATCAACCAGAGCCCCAGCGCACTGATGATGGTGGTGATATGTTGGACCAGATTGACTCTACTGAACAGGTATGGTTTGTTCGTTCTGCATATATATAAGGGTGGGAATTGGCTCGAACACCTTCCATACCCGGGAACAAGTATGGGAGTTATAAAACTTTTATATTTCATGTCTATAATTTCAGGATCTTACACAGTAATGATTTAATATATATACTTAAGGCCAAAAGAAACTTTACAGACTATAATGGTTCGATATTTTGTGAACAAGTATTTAAAAACCTGATGTAAATCATAATTCATGTAAGATTCTCTATTTATTGCATAAGCACAACATAATATATTGAAGCTGTACAAATCATCTAACATTTTCTCGGTTGCAGCCTGCATATTTATTACACGTGTGTATTATGAGTTTAATACACTGCGAAAGCCCATCTCATGCAGTAATGTGACTGTAACGAGAAAATCAATATTCACTCAGCTCGTGTACTATCATCTATGTCATACTATTTACGACGTTTCCAATGAAGGCAGGTCTTGTATGCTATGCCAGAATATGTTTGAATTCAAAGAGAAGGTTTTCGAATCTGAAAACCTGATCCAACAGACAGGGCCAATCCCACAAAACAACAATCCCACCAAAAAAAATAAGAAATTTAATGAAATTTAAATGACCATGTAACAATTTACTTTTCTTTTCAGCCTGCTTCTAAACGGAAACGATTGCATGAAGATGCCATTGAATCAGAGGTATATGGGGTCTCAGTTTAATCTTTGCATGTGTAGAGCTGTATTTTTGTATTTGCCTGGGCCCGGTTGCTCAAAACCTCTGTTAGCTTAACAGACTGTTAAATCCTTAACAATGTTAAGGATTTAACAGTCTGTTAAGCTAACAGAGGTTTTGAGCAACCGGGCCCAGGTTGTGTTGTGGTATAGGGGTAACTCACTGGACTTCAATACCGGAGGTTAAGTTCCATTCATGCCCTAGGCATAAAAATACTTTTGTAACATTTCCATCCACCTTTGGGATAAGACTTTAAACTGAGCCTCAGTAAGTGAAAGTGAATATGTTTAACAGCTATAAAGGTCATATAGAGACTGGACCTCAGTCTGAGGTCCAGTCTCTATATGACCTTAGCTGTTAAACCTATTCACTTTCACTTTTTATCCCCCGCCAGTAAAGCATGAAGGATATCGCGTTAGTTATGGTTTGGGATTTTCCCGCCATGACAGCAGGTAAAATGTGAGATTCGACCCTGTTAACCCGGCCTAAAATGACCTTAGCTGTTGACAGGCCGTTGAACAACAATAAATAAATATTCCATGTATGTATGTGCATAAGTGTGAATGTATGTACGTTCGAACTTCTGAAATCACTTCAACGATTTTAACATTTGGCCACAATGCATGTATAGGGATGGTGCTTTGTTGCACATACACTCCAAGTCTGAACAAGGTCAATGAGGACTTGTGTTCTAATTTTATTATCAAGGCTGCCTGCGAGGGGATTACAACAGTGTAGATCCAGATGAGCCGTCTCGTGACGAGCCGTCTCGTCTAGATCTGAACTTGTGTTTTTTTCTTCTAAAAAATATTAAATTAATTGCAAAAAGTTCAGATCCAGATGAGCCGTCTCGTCTGGATCTGAACTTTTTGCAATTAATTTAATATTTTTTAGAAGAAAAAAACATCAACTTATAAATCAACTATTCTGAAAATCATGTGACGATTGCAGGATGGTGCCCAGCTAGATACAGTAATACAGTCACTGGAAACCAGCATCAACATGCTGGCGACGTTGACATGTGATGGAGCCATTCCAGTGGACTGTGTTAGCAGACTCCAGGCGTGTAACATCAAACTGTCACAGATTCTCACAGACAAAGGATAGCACACACTGTGTGTTTAGAACCATCTAATACTAAACTGTCGGATTATAGTGGAGAAAGGATAGGTTTTGGTTGTTATCATGAGATAGTGGACACAACACATATTTCTGAAACTTTGTTGGTCAATAATTCAATTTTGTTTAGAATCAGTGAGGTCAAATAACGAGTGTATATTACCAGACTCTGAGAATATCACATACAAGACATAGTGAATAATTCAATTTTGTTTCGAATCAGTGATGTCAAATAACGAGTGTATATTACCAGACTCTGAGAATATCACATACAAGACATAGTGAATAATTCAATTTTGTTTCGAATCAGTGATGTCAAATAACGAGTGTATATTACCAGACTCTGAGAATATCACATACAAGACATAGTGAATAATTCAATTTTGTTTCGAATCAGTGATGTCAAATAACGAGTGTAATATTACCAGACTCTGAGAATATCACATACAAGACATAGTGAATAATTCAATTTTGTTTCGAATCAGTGATGTCAAATAATGAGTGTATATTACCAGACTCTGAGAATATCACATACAAGACATAGTGAATATGATGTACATTTCTTTACTTTATTAGTTAAAATTTTGCAGATTCATGCAATATTTTCTCTGTTAGGAACTTTCAATCGAATACTCCAATCAGGTAATACCAAACTCTCGGATTCTTGGGGACAAATGACATACTGTGTCCATCCTGCAGATACATAGAGAATAGTAGGTTAGTGCCTTAAATTGGAAAAAATATCTGGCAAGGCCTAGGAAACGGGATGGGCGAGACTCTTACCTTTTTTTCCCATTCATGGCACTAACCTACTATTCTATTTATCCCGTCAATACGTACAAATAGCTTTAAAATGCAATAAATAACCCCAGCCGCATCCTCAAAATCAGAGAATTGACTAGTATGATAATCGCACATATTCATACGCAGTGATTAGGCCGTATTGACAGGCTATCAAAAATGTTTCACGGCACCATGTTTCACGGCACATATTCACTGTGTTGACGGGATAAATGCAGTATTTGGGTTGTTTAGATTCATCTGACTGCGGGTATGTAATACCAAACACTCACAGATTGTCATTATGAAAGGATAGTGAACATGGCATACATTTCTTCAGTTCGTTAGTCAAAATAGTTCTGCAGATTGATGCAGGATTTTTTGTTGTTTAGAATCATTCAAGTGAAATACTTGCGGCATGATATGCACCTGCTATTCTGGCTTCTACTACATTTATTACTAAACATCTCGATAAAAGTAGCTGTTTTGGAGATATTCCGAGAAACCTTACTAAATGTATGTGTTATCGAAATAAGTCTAAAATTGACCAGACGGGTTATATGCACTTTATCACATAATGATTGCCCCAGAAGTTTACATGCAGTAGAACCTCTCTAAACCGGACAGACAGGCAGTTTTTGTGCATCCGTAATTGTATGGGTTGCATTGGCGTATATTTATGATAATAATGTCTGTTCAAGTTCGCAAAGCACAGCCGCATACCTTGACATAGTCATATGTCTGATTTACAGTGGAATATCTCTAAACCGGACATCCTGGGGACCTCCCAGGGTGTCCGGTTGAGAGAGGTTCCACTGTATTTAAAAAAATGTAAGTAGATGCGGGCCAACATTTAATTTCATGTGTGTGTAACTAACCATTTATGTTCTTCACTTCAATAGTCTGAATACAGTGGAAACTCTAAACCGGACACCAAGAAAACACCTGTGATCTTATTTTTTATGAGTTTCTTGGTCATTTATCTCGGGTGATATTCTGTTTGTGATCGCATAGCACACACCTGTGACTCAGAATAGTCAAATGCTGGACTTACAGTGAAACCTCTCTAACCCGAACACCCTGGGGGCATCCCAGGGTGTCCGATAAGAGATGTTTCACTGTAGTTCTACTAGTCCATGAAAGATTATGGTTGTTTAGAATCGTCCAATTGAGAGATTGTGTAAACAAACAAAATCACTAATTTGTTTATTGGTATATTTTATGTTCATTAAAAACCAGAGGCCTGAATGGCAAATAGTGTAGGCCCAGATTAGATTGTGCTGAAGAAAACTCAATCCATATTGGTGCATGTACTATGATAGGTTCAATTTACCCTCAATTGTGGTGGAGTGGTTGGAGAAATGTGGCTTATGGCATTTGTGACCAGTGTATCTCCCAATCAGATACCACACTAATGTAGCCTGAAAACTATCTATATTGTGTTAGCAGGACAGGGGGGCTTCATTGATGGAATGACAAACAGTGCAGATCCTGATCAGACTGCAGAGGCTGATCTAGATCTACTCTGTTAACAAAATACATAAGCCCTAATTGTCCAGTTACAGCCACAATGTACCCATGCTGTGTTCAATTTACAATTGTTAAAGTTTTATTAAATTCCTAAAATGCTGCGTCTTGTTTAATTTGTGATCACTCTAAACCTCAACATGAAAACGGTCTCCACACAGCATCAAGTTTATCAGGCAAGGCTAGGAATCACGTAGGAATTCCGAGGCTTGTCGAGGAATTCCTACCGTACCCGAGATGTCTGATAAACTTGATATCAAGATACTAGCCTGCTACTCTATTAGGCAACGCTTTATGCAGCAGAATGAGCAATTATGTTTGTGTTGAGTAAAACATGAACTTGTTTCTGTGACGTCGTTCCACCGACGTCATTCTGTAAAGTCAAGGGACGCCGTTCTACCAATGAAACATCAGTTTTCAATTTGTTGCCCGGATATTCGTATCGGGTCAATGCCCGATACAGCAATATGTTATCACAGTCGGTACAATTCGGTCAATATAAAGCTTGTTATCTGATAAATTTATTGATTGGGTCGATTGATTTGGGTTTACATCCGTTCAACACCAAGGTCACTTACAGACGGGAATACACCCGATTGGTTTTGTTTCTTTGTTTGTTGGGGTTTAACGGCCTATCAACAGCTAAGGTCATTTAAGGCCGGGTCAATGGGTTTAGTACTAAATCCCATATATTAATTTACCTGTACAAGAACATGTACAAATGGGGGGAAAATCCCAAAATCAGAACTGAATATTTACAATATATATATTCAGACCGGAAATCAGAATAATCCTGATCCGATGCCAGGTCCTCGCCACACAAAATCACTTGCCCCCTCCCAAAAGCAGTAGGATCAGTAATAATCTTACTACTTTTATAACGGGCAAAAACCCAATTCAACTCCCAGGTAACAAAAGAGCCAAAGATAACTAGAAAATGTGTTCATAGAACACGGATGCCCCACATATCGCTTTGATAATAAACGAGGCCAAATTTACCCAGAGCGTTAAAGTTTTATAATGGACGGACAAACGGACGGGACGACGGACGGGACGGACAGACAAGGGCAACACTAAATGCTCCCTCCACTATCGTGGTGGGGCATAAAAACATACCAGAGGGCCAAACCAGGCAAATTGTGATTCCTATAAGTGGTAACCCCTACTGTTAATTTACGCCGTCACGTTCGCCCGAGTCACCCACCACACGATTGGTAGCACCGTTCATTCAGCACGGAAAAGTGGCCGTGACTGGAGAAATTGGGCTTATGGATTTTGCGACCAGTGTAGATCCAGATCAGCCTGTGCATACGCAGTCGGATCAGGACCTGCACTGTTCGCCATTCCATCAATGAAACACCCACCGTACTTCTAACAAGCAATATAGGTCATTATCAGGCTACAGGAGTGATATTTGATTAGGAGCTACACTGGTAACAAATCCTGTAAGCCCCATTGCTCCAGTCATAAACACAAATTACAATAAAACAGGCACCCTTACTACACGAGATCACGAAGGCCAGTTGGAATTCTAATAGAATGGAATTCACCGTTAATATTAACTAGATGGCCACGACCCCCATGTCACGCACGCCGAGGCTTTGATAGTATATCGAAAAACTTTAACCCGGATGCACGTACGTAAGAACGTATGTACGTACACAAGTATTGTTCACTCCTACAGTGAGGATTGAACTCGCTACCTACGCCAATGTGCTTTCCGCAAGCGGGCACAATAAAAATGAATGGGGTTTAACGTCCCAGTAACCGCTAGTCATATATACCGGGACCAGTTATAGTCTCGTCAGACAGACCAGAGGGATGGAAATATTATGCAAGTATTGTTCACTCCTACGGTGAGGATTGAACTCGCTACCTCCGGTATTGAAGTCCAATGCCATGTCCCCTGGGCAACTGTGTGAAGGTGGAAATTGTTACGATTGTGTTAATGTTAAAATTACTTTCAAAAAGTGCAGATCCTGATGAGACGGCTCGTAACCATCGTTACGAGCCGGCTCATCTGGGTCTGCACTTTTTGCATAAACCGATATAGCGGGATTACGGGTTCAAAGGGTCAAGACCGCTATCTAATTTTTTTTGTCGTCTGCTGTTTATTTTCCATTTTTATCATAAAAACATGCTTTGACAGCACTTTTAGACTAATTTACAACATGCTTCGACAGAACTTCAGAATCATTTCCATTGGAAATGATTCTGAAGTGCTGTCAAACCATGTTTTTGTATCAAATGCATAACCACATGATTTTGATATAAATTACCAGATGACAGACAAATGGATGGAACTTCAAGAGTAAAGCAAAATGTTATTGCAACCATGGGGTGGGTATAAATCATATACAGTTGGCCAATAGCAAGTCGAGTAAAATAACAAAATAACAACTTAACACTGGATACAAAATAAACAATTTATGCATTTAACAGTTTCATAGTTGGAAATATGTGCTGATCTTCTTCCGCTTAGATTTATAATCATGTTTTCATGTCTTACAAGGTATTAACAGCACCATTTTGATATTTGGTTACCAAACAAGATGGCCGCAGTCGGCATATCTGGATCTACTGTTTGCAAGCACATTCACATTATGGCGTCTAGTCGTGAAACAGCAGTACATTCAACAGAATTTACATACACTGATACAATTTCATGTACAACAAACAGTGGATGGGTGATAGGAGTGACACTATTTACCCGTTCAAATGTACATGTAGAACATAGATAAGGGATATTTATTGCATAAAATGTACTTTTACTGTGTTTTAACGCTTAACCCTTTCAACCCTAAGGAACTGGAATGGACTGTGATATGCTAATGTTCCGACCAATCCAATGGTCACAAAATGATTTTCAGATTCGTCCATTTATGAAAAGGGGGTGTTTTTGTTCTCAAAAATATGAAAATTACTTTCAAAAAGTGCAGATCCTGACGAGACGGCTCGTTACGAGCCGGCTCATCTGGATCTGCACTTTTTGCATAAACAGCTATAGCGGGATTTCGGGTTCAAAGGGTTAAGACCGCTATCTTATTTTTTTTGTCGTCTGCTGTTTATTTTCTATTTTCCATTTTTATCATCAAAAACATGCTTTGACAGCACTTTAGAATAATTTACAACATGCTTTGACAGATCTTCAGATTCATTTCCAATGGAAATGATTCTGAAGTGCTGTCGAACCATATTTTTATTGAGAAATAAGATATAAAGGCAACAGCAGACGACAATTGTTGCGAGTAGTGGTCTAAGGGTTAACACGATGCATTAAAATCACTGGTTCTGCACTCCACGCCCGTGTAAAATGCTTCAAGTCAAAATGTGCGCTGGATTACTGATGAATTCCCCCCATTCAGCAACATACAGAAGATTTGCAGAAACACATTTTCGTCTAGTATCCGGCAATTTGCGACGGTTACAAGATAAAAAAAAAATGTTTATACGCTAGTTCAAAGTAGAGCCGAGTGGCATCTTGTCGAGTGTATTTATCAACGAGAAAGCCATACGAGACACGTCATGTGATTTTGTACCCAAGAACATGAGCGATTTTTCATGAAATATATTTACAGGCACTGTGTGTATATGTTCCTTATTGGCATCGGATACACGGACCCGACATGGCAAGAAGAGGCTCATTGATTTCTTCTTCACCAAGTCGATGGTGAACAATGTAGGCCCTTATCAGACTGCACGGATGTGCAGACAGATCAGGGCCTACACTGTTCACTACATAAGAACAGTGAAGGCCCTGATCAGACTGCACGGATGTGCACTGATCAGGGCCTACACTGTTCACTACGAGCAGGAGTGAGTATCCTTATCTGGGAAACACTACCCGCAGGCGCAGTAACGTTTTGCGACACACGCGTAATGGCTATATAGTTGACACACGCGTAATGGCTATATAGTTGACACACGCGTAATGGCTATATAGTGGACATGAGAAACGCATGTGATTTTCTACCTAAAAACATGTGCAATTTATGATGAAATATAATATTTTCTGTAAATGACGTTGAAAGACGACAAAATTTTCATAGCAAATGCGGAATAGACTTTCGACGGAATTTTTGGTAAATATTGGAAGTATTTTTCACGAGGTATTGCACATGTTCTTAGGTACAAAATGGTGCGTCTCAGATTAGGACCAATGCTGGTCGCATATGGCTTTTACCAATAGATGGCTCATAAAAACAAGGCAAAATATTGCGATTCATACATAAACTATTAAAATGCACATCGGAATGAAAATAAGAATAGATTATAGTTTAACAACCGAAATAAAATTGCAACAACGGATAATATAAGATTTAATACAAAAAATAAATACAAGATTTAATCCTTTCAACACCACAGGCCTGTATAGTGGTATTGGCAAAAAGTGAGATCCTGATGAGACGGCTCGTGACGAGCCGTCTCACCAGGATCTCACTTTTTACAAGTAATTTTCTTCTTCTTTTTTTTAGAACAAAAGCACCCCGTTTTCATAATTGGACTGGTCTGAAAATCATTTTGTGCCGGTTGTATTGGTTGCAAAATTAACATATCAAAATGCATTCCAGTAACTTTTAGGGGTGAAAGGGTCAATACAACAGAATGACTAGGAAACAAAATAAAACTAGAGCCAGCTAGTAAGCAGTTGTTCACCCTCCCCCCCCCCCCCCCATACCCCCCCCCCCCCCCCCCGGCTGCTGTCTGGACTAACTAAAAACTACACAATAATTATAGAATCATTTTTCAATTTTCAAACCGATAGCGAATAATGTAGACCAGGATCATGCAGTTTGAACGGAATATTTACATCGAAAAAAATATATATTCAGCCCTGAAATTAGAATAACCCGACCTGTTCCAGGTCCATACCACACCAAAGCCACTTGGCCCCTTCCCCTAAATGTAATAGTAAATCAGACTTTGTATATAAGTGTGATGAAAACAACCAATAGGATGTTGCACAAACTTGTATTTATGGGTATGTCAAATTATTTGTGGTATGTGTCAAACGCCACAAGAGGTAAAATTACTGATGGATTGCATATACTAAGATGGCCAATATAGCAACTCAATGCCCCGTAAAGTATACAGTACAAGCTAAAGCAAATAAAATTCACATTTGAGATCATCAAAGACTCGAGCACTTGAAACTTTGCAGACACTGGTTACCCTGCGCTACCTGGCAAAGGGCGACATCCACGGTGTCTCTAGTTTACACATGTCACAAGCTCAATAGTCACTTTTTTGTCACGGTCGTTCACAAATTATAGTTCAATATATGCATTAAAAACGCATTAAGACGTCCTTTCATTGGTTCACTGGCATATATATTTTGTGACCAGAGAAATGATTCCGATTGCATGCGTGGCCAATCCAGTCTTTATGGCATGTCCGCCCGGTCTAGATCTGGGGGTAGGTTTCACTAAACTTGTACGGCTAAGATGTTCGTAAGTGCAAATTTAGGATAGTCTGAAATTTCAATTGATGGATTTACATTTATTGAGCATAGGCTGCAGCCTATGCTCAATAAATGTAAATCCAATAATTGTTTCAAGAAAATATTTCTAATGTGAAATTTACAGACTATAATAATTTTGCACTTACAAACATTTTAGTCGTATGAAGTTTAATGAAACCGGCCCCCTGATATGCAACTAATTCTGGATAAACGGAACCTATGGCAGTTGTGGCTTATAGTTTTGTCAATCAACCGCTTACCGGTATATCACGTGCGTTTCTAATGTACCATAATCATACTCCAGATAAGCTTTGTATCTAAAGAGTATGGTATCCCCTGATTTCAAATTACTGCATATTTTATTTTTACATGGATTACAATTATTGTTTTTCTTCATTATTAAATAGGGAACAAATGGTCAAAACAAATTAAAACAATCGCTTATTTGAGTGTAGTATTACTGTCATACAGCTGTAGATTTAATTATTTGAGTGTAGTATTACTGTCATACAGCTGTAAATTTAATTATTTGAGTGTAGTATTACTGTCATACAGCTGTACATTTAATATTATTTGAGTGTAGTATTACTGTCATACAGCTGTAAATTTAATTATTTGAGTGTAGTATTACTGCCATACAGCTGTACATTTATTTATGAGTGTAGTATTACTGTCATACAGCTGTAAATTTAATTATTTGAGTGTAGTATTACTGTCATACAGCTGTAAATTTAATTATTTGAGTGTAGTATTACTGTCATACAGCTGTAAATTTAATTATTTGAGTGTAGTATTACTGTCATACAGCTGTAAATTTAATTATTTGAGTGTAGTATTACTGTCATACAGCTGTACATTTAATTATTTGAGTGTAGTATTACTGTCATACAGCTGTACATTTAATTATTTGAGCTGCAAAAAGCAAACAACTTTATTTTAATATATTCACTACTCAATTTGAAAAACAATGCACGTTTTCAGTTCTGCGAGTATTTTGTACTCCCACTGTTGATATCAATGCGTATTCTGCTCAGATAAGTGTAAGATATGCCAATACGCACCTTATATACGCACGCACCTTATATACGCAAGCACCTTATATACTACGCACCTTATATACGCACGCACCTTATATACGCAAGCACCTTATATACTACGCACCTTATATACGCACCTTATATACGCACGCACCTTATATACGCACCTGATATCACGCACCTTATATACTACGCACCTTATATACTACGCACCTTATCTACTACGCTGCACCTTATATACGCACGCACCTTACCTTATATACGCACGCACCTTATATATATATACGCACGCACCTTATATACGCACGCACCTTACGCACGCACCTTATATACGCACGCACCTTATATACTACGCACGCACCTTATATACGCACGCACCTTACCTTATATACGCACGCACCTTATATATATACGCACGCACCTTATATACGCACGCACCTTATATACGCACGCACCTTATATACGCACCTTATATACGCACGCACCTTATATACGCACGCACCTTATATACGCACCTTATTTGGAGCGTTGTTTCTAATGTACGGTAAGAACCCTAAATATTCGGACACAAATTATTCTAGGAAAGAGATACAACAATAAGTGTCTCCGTATTTAGTGTTACTAAGATTGTGCTGGTTCATCACAATAACAATGTATTTGGATACAATTTGTTTTGGGAAAATAGAGATCTTTCCGCAATAATATAATTAATATGTTCAACAATTATTCAAAAACCAGGAACCACTTTGCCGACGTTTCGGCACAATTATCAAGGAAATAGTTTCTACTCAACGCTAAGTGGCATCCATTTTAGATTTCCACGGAAAACGTCGGAAAAGGAGGTTCCTGGTTTTTGCAGAATTGTTGAACATATGAATTGTATTATTGCGGAAAGATCTCTATTTTATTGTTATTCAAGATGAAGCCGTGTATGATTACAATCACAATTTTGTAGCAATACATGTGACAAATATTATAAGCCGTCACAAAAAAGTTTGTGTAGCATAAACTGTAACATACATCATGGAAATAAAGATGTTTATGATGTGCGTGTGAGATCAAAGCAAATACTAGCAACTGATACCCATATAGGAGAAATGCCATGCGATTTGTACCAAAGAACATGTTGCAATTTTTCATGAAATAGGTTTACAGAAAATGTGATATTTTCAGTAAATGACGTTGAAAGATGAAAAAATTTTCATAGCATTTGCTATGAAAATTTTGTCATCTTTGTAAGTCATTTACGGAAAATTTTGTAAATAGTTTTTATGAAATATCGCACATGTTCTTAGGTACAAAATCGCACTGAGCGTCTCATGTGGTTGTGACTGGAGAAATGGGGTTTAGGGGATTTGTGACCAGTGCAGCTGCTGATCAAATAACACTACTGTAGCCCGATAACGGTGTATATGCTTGTTAGAAGAACTAGAGCAAGTGAGCAGAGGCTCACGGATACCCCCAGCTGCCGCCTGCGCCGACAAACATAACCTTTACCGAAAATCTTACACACGGACGGACGTTCATACGAGACGGCACTTGTTGGCTATTTCTTTTGTTTTCTGGGTACCCAATAAGGTGATTTTCTATCGTTCCAAGTACCCGACAAGCATGGAATTAATGGAATTTACAATTACCTATTGTTTTGTTCTCAGTACCCAACAAGTGCCCTATCGTGCGCTCAATCGGACAGAAATACAAAATGATGTGCATTTCCTTGATGGAATGTGCAGGTGCACATGCTGATCTGGATCTACACTGGTCGCAAAAACACAAGCCCCATTTCTCCAGTCACACCCACAAATCGATATTGACCTTTGACCCGCATCCTCATAGGGTGCGTCATTATTTACACGATTCTAAATATGTGGCTGTGCCTGGAGAAATGGTTCATGGCATTTGTGGATATTCAAAATTCTGATTTGCGAACAGTGCATGCCCTGATCAGATTCACAGACACGCAGGTTGATAGGGGCTACGCTGGCTACAAATGCCACAAATGCCACAAGCCCTTATTCCTCCTGACAGAGCCATATTTACATAACTGTGGGTGTGACTTGATAAATGGGGCTTATGTGTTTTGCGACCAGTGTAGATCCAGAACAGCCTGTGCATCCGCAGTCTGAACAGGAACGGCACTGTTCGCCATTCCATCAATGAAATACCCGACATGTTTCTAACGAGCAATATAGATCGTTATCAGGCTACAGGAGTGTGCCATTTGATCACGAGCTACATTGGTCAGAAATCCCATAAGCCCCATTTCACCAGTCACAGCCACAATTTAACACAATATTTACAGCAGATTTTCTTTAAAATCTTCCCAACAAACAAATGGATGTTTGTATGTACTCCAGCACTCTGTCCATCTGTTTGTCTGTCTAATCTGAGATTTGCATTAAAGTTATCAGCAAATGTATTAATTGTTCATCGAGCTGTGGTTGTACCGTGTTAATTGTTCATCGAGCTGTGGATGTACCGTGTTAATTGTTCATCGAGCTGTGGATGTACAGTGTTAATTGTTCATCGAGCTGTGGTTGTACCGTGTTAATTGTTCATCGAGCTGTGGTTGTACCGTGTTAATTGTTCATCGAGCTGTGGTTGTACCGTGTTAATTGTTCATCGAGCTGTGGATGTACAGTGTTAATTGTTCATCGAGCTGTGGTTGTACCGTGTTAATTGTTCATCGAGCTGTGGATGTACCGTGTTAATTGTTCATCGAGCTGTGGATGTACCGTGTTAATGTTAACACGAGCTGTGGGTACCGTGTTAATTGTTCATCGAGCTGTGGATGTACCGTGTTAATTGTTCATCGAGCTGTGGATGTACCGTGTTAATTGTTCATCGAGCTGTGGTTGTACC
Organism: Conchocele bisecta; assembly: GCA_029237695.1. Taxonomy (NCBI): domain Eukaryota; kingdom Metazoa; phylum Mollusca; class Bivalvia; order Lucinida; family Thyasiridae; genus Conchocele; species Conchocele bisecta. The sequence continues at coordinate 90,828,562 of CM055271.1, read as the reverse complement.
GTGTTAATTGTTCATCGAGCTGTGGTTGTACGAGTTAATTGTTCACTCGAGCTGTGTTGTACCGTGTTAATTCCAGCTGTGGTGTACCGTGTTAATTGTTCATCGAGCTGTGGATGTACCGTGTTAATTGTTCATCGAGCTGTGGATGTACCGTGTTAATTGTTCATCGAGCTGTGGTTGTACCGTGTTAATTGTTCATCGAGACTGATGGTTGTACCTCGTGAATAATGTTCATACGAGCTGTGGTTGTACCCGTGTTTTTTTTTTTTAATTGTTCATCGAGCTGTGGATGTACCGTGTTAATTGTTCAACTTATCGAGCTGTGGATGTACCCGGTTAATTTGTTTCATCGAGCTGTGGTTGTACCGTGTTAATTGTTCATCGAGCTGTGGATTGTACAGTGTTAATTGTTCATCGAGCTGTGGTTAATTTGTACCAGTGTTAATTGTTCATTTTTCGAGCTGTGGGTACCGTGTTAATTTGTTCATCGAGCTGTGGTTGTACCGTGTTAATTGTTCATCGAGCTGAGATTACCGTGTTAATTGTTCATCGAGCTTGGTTGGAATTGTTACCGTGTTCCAATTGTTTCATCGAGCTGTGGTGTACCGTTAATTTGTTCATCGAGCTGTGGTTGTACCGTGTTAATTGTTCATCGAGCTGTGGATGTACCGTGTTAATTGTTCATCGAGCTGTGGTTGTACCGTGTTAATTGTTCATCGAGCTGTGGATGTACCGTGTTAATTGTTCATCGAGCTGTGGATGTACAGTGTTAATTGTTCATCGAGCTGTGGATGTACAGTGTTAATTGTTCATCTGGGTCGACACTCAGTGTACCGGGATCACGAGGACCCTTACTTTGTTGGAATCCATGAACATTCAATAAAATCCCATTCAACAAAACGTAAATCCCAAAAGTTAGTGTCAAACAATGTAATCATACATATGCGGATTAACTTTCTGTTACACATGTATTCGCTAATGTGTATTCATTAAACTCCACTAGCTACATGTCTGCATGTTCATATTCAATGGGTAAATTACTCCTCATACGTATGTTTTCACGTCCCTTTATTAACCCTAACAATGCCAAATATAGGGCTAACTGTATTGTAATTTTCAAATTTGCGGCGTATATCAGAAAATGATAGGTCGGAAAATCTGTTTAATGCGCTAGCGGAGCCATTAAACATGTTTTCCGACCTATCATTTTCTGATATACGCCGCAAATTTGAAAATTACAATGCGGTCAACCTATTTCTAATGCACTCCTTTATTACCGGCGTAGGAATACATATTGAAATAATTTGCGACCGTTCAACAATGATATACCTGTAATGTATGACCATCAGCCAATCAGATTGCGTGATATTTATAGAGTGCATTAAAATTAAATGTTATTGTCTGCATTATTACCAACACAGACATAGTGTGGTAGCATTTTAGAATCCAATGGAAATACTTCTTTATCTTGTTTATTTATTGGTGTTTGAACGCCTATCAAAGCTAAGGTCATGAAGGCCAGGCAAACATTTTAACCTGCTGCATTGGGGGGAAGATCCCAAAATCTGAACGGAATATTTACATCGAGAAAAAATATATTAAGCCCTGAAATTAGAATAACTCGAGCTGGTGTCAGGTCCGTACCACACCAAAGTCACTTGGCCCCTTCCCCTTAAATAGGATTACGAATAATCGTAATACTCAGATAAGGGGTATAACCAGATTCAACTGTCACATACAAAATGCCAAAGACGTATGTGAGGGCCAAACCAGGTCTCCAGTCAGAATTCTGGGGTTGCAACTGCCCCGTTCAGCCACGGAGTTTACACAGATCACAGTTTACCACCAGTTGGGGAGTCTGAATTTAAATACCATAAAACACAGGAAAGTGCATTTCGAAGAGCTCAAACTGTAACTCTTGCAAGTCCTCCTGTACCGTCCGTAGCTAGCTACAGACGGTACAGGAGGACTTGCAAGAGTTACCTTCGCAACTGATGATTTCCCAAACCTGTCTGTTTAGTACTCCTTTGACTGGTACAGTCATACAGGGTGTGTCCAATTGATTCAGGTACCTTGCATGCGTCACATACTCGCCTTATGTGAATTGAGCTTGGTATGGCCTGCTACCAAAGAACAGCAGACGACAATTTTTGTTTCCTGCATTCCAAGTATTAAGCCTCCCAGTGATATTTATGTATGCTTAGTGTTTTACTCAGGCTATTTTATCATGGTGCCACACCATGCATGATTTTGGTGGCGAGATTATTTTCTTTTACGAAATTCCGATATCACAATTTGCTCATTATATGTTCATGCCGGTATGCTTGTTGTTCGTGTACATGTCTGAATCAACACTACTAGCGTTTGATCATATATATTTGTTATTTTCTGTATCCATTCATTAACTTTATATACATATTTGTTCAATAGGACATTAGATACGTTATCTTACCATAAACTTCCCGAGTTATTTTTACACAGAGAATTTCAGCATACATACCTGCTATTCCTATTCACAAAACACATTCCTAGACTGCAGCAATGGTTTGCAGAATTTATTTATTTTCAATATTTCTCCAGAAAAACATGTTTTGCCAACAAATTAAAATCATCTCCATGGAGATTCTAATTTGCTGGCAAAATATTTTTCTTTAGGAAAATAATTTTGAAAAAAGCAGACGACAATATCCATTTCCCGCCTGTTACCATCATACAATCATCATTCAACTTAGAGTGTCGACTATAAATTATGTTTTTGTTGTCCGCTGAATTTAGTTTCAATATTTTTCGCCACAAAAAAAAACATATTTGTTCAGAATATAAGAATCTTATCCATTGAAGATTTTCTAATTTGCTGGGAAAATTATTTTTTCTTAAAAAGAATTAAAAAAAAAAGAAGCAGACGACAAAACCCATCTCCTGCCTTTTACAGTGATTCCACCATCAGACACCTTTAAATGTCAACGGTAATGTTTCTTCTTCTATATCGTTGTCCTGCCAAATCTTCTCTTTTTTGGTTCTGAAAAAAAAAAACAATTCAATTTTTTTCAGCAGACGTAACCAGCGCAATACCTGGGGCCCGTTTCACTAACCTCCGTACGACAATATTGTTTGTACACAATATTGTTTGTACGAATATTTCTATGAATTTGATGGCCAGCATTAACCTGGTTTTCTAATCTTACCATTTAGTACCTACGGGTTCATGCCATTAAATGCCACACGTTCACAAAATATGTTCCAAAATCGGCTGTCAGAACAAATGTTAATGTGGATTTCAATTTTGCACTTACAAACTTCTTAGTCATACGAAGTCTAGTGAAATGGGCCCCGAGTTGTATACACACACCTCGGCATGCATTAAAGGTATAGCTTTACAATTTTTCTCCATTTATGCTCGATGATAAACACATCTGGTTATTGTTATACTGTTAACAAGAAAGTGTGGGCTATCGGCACACAAATTCCCGCGATGGCAGATTGGAGAAAAGCCGGCAAAGTCAACTGAAAATGCCGAGTGTTTAAGCAAAGTTGTGAAGGTCAAAAGGTCAAGGTCATATTAAGGGCAGCATGGATGTGTAGCATTTCAGCATGCATATGATGTATCGACATTAAAATGCAATGGATGCGGAAGTCAGGACAGAATTTAGAAAATCAATTTTCTTAACTGGACGAACGGACACAGTCCAAACACTATATGCCGCCCAGCTCAGCCAAAACCAGGGGGCCGTTTCACTAAACTTCTTACGACTAAAATGTTCGTAAGCGCAAATTTAGAATCGTCTGTAAATTTCAATTGATGGATTTACATTTATTGAGCATAGGCTGCATATGCAGCCTATGCTCAATAAATGTAAATCCAACAATTATTTACAAGAAAACATTGTTAATGTGAAATTTACAGACTATCATAATTTTGCACTTACGAACATTTTAGTCGTAGGAAGTTTAGTGAAACGGGCCCCTGGGGCATACAAACATATTCTGTATGGTCATAAACCATATTATACAAGAATTCCGCCACGGAAGCGGTATCGCGCCTGTCGAGGCATTTGACCGTGAACATTACAAGTAAATAAATGACCTTGACCTTGAGAATTTGGATGTGGGGGTGTGCGTAATGAAGCATCATCCCTAGACAAACATTGATGTGAAATATTATCAATGTCTGGCAAGGGGTTAAAGAGATATTGTGAAAAAACTGTAACTTTAACGCATTTGCCTTACAAAAAAACCGGACGATGCGGACAACGGAAAAAGCGCCGACTATAGTCGCGCCTCTGCTAAAGCAGGCGCGAAAAAAGGGCACCGTTATTACAAAGCTTAGGCTAATCCCAAGACAGACATTGTGGGTAAATATTATTGAAATTGGTGAATGAGTTAAGGAGTTATAGAGAAACATTAAAAACTTAAACACATTTGCCTTACAAACAAGGTGAACATAAGTCCCCAGTGTCCTTGACCTTGGGTTTTCGGGCGTGGGTCGTATGCGAAACAAAGCACCATCCCTAGAGACATTGTGGGCAAATATGATTGTAATTAATGAAAGTTAATGATTATGCATTTATTTGCTATGAAGATTTAACCGCATCATGAAGACAGGATGAGGATGATGAAATGGGGTTTAATGTCCATTCAATAGCCAAGGTCATATAAAGTCGGGAGTACACATGTAGTGTGGAGAGAAATCATAAGTCAGCATTGAATTACGAAGACATGATTTGGTGCGTTATTTGGAAAACTGTATCAATGCATATGAATTTTTAAACTAATCTAGTGAAGGATGAATGTTGCACAGTTATAAAGTACTTAAAAACATTAAATGGAATTTTACATAAATCTTTAAAGCAAATCTCTACATAATTTGACCTTGAAAATGTGGGGACTGGGTATTAATTAATATAGGGAGGATGATAAACATGCATATCAATTTTCATGTCAACCCATAACGGGGTTGCAGAGATATAAAGTACGTAAAATCTTTCACGCAAATGTTCCAAATGAACAGACAGAAATTCGAAAGATAAAAATCCCTCAACATACTTTATATACCGGGGGAATAAAAAGTAGCTCTGGTGGCAAGGAACGCTAATGCCTTTCAATATTTTGTACACAGGTCAGCAAAATATGTATTACCTTATAATTCCAGCACAAAAATATTTACACAATTCCCTAACATTTGATTGGCCCGTAGCAAGTCTCTGTCCAAAATTTATATCCCAGTAAACTCCCATGCCGAACTACTTTCCGTAACCGTCAGGCGCAGTTAAAATAATTCTTAAGAAAACGGAAAATAAACACATTTTCTTGATGAATTTATTTAAAATGCTGGAATTATAAGGAATGAATGGCCTTTTTATTAAATTTATCGGGGATATAAACTTGGAAAAGTCGCGGTAATACTGGACGAGGCCTTCCGGCCTTCGTCCATTATTCCCGCGCTTTTCCAAGTTTATACCCAGATAAATTCCACAAAAAGGTCATTCATTCTTATACCAATTTACAAAGTACAAGTACAAACTACTTAAATGCAAATTTGAACGATGAACTGTTCGAAAATGGCACAGGAAATTGCCATAGCTATTTAACGCAGTTGAATACTAGTGTTATGTGTAGTTATGTTACAATGTACAGTATTTATATCTATATTGTGAATTTCACCATCATGCTCATAGTTAAATTGGGCAAAAATGTGTGCGGCTTTTCAAAAAGGCCAGAAAATAGGAAAAATAGGAACATTTGGTCAGAAAATAGGAAAAAATAGGAAACGGGTCCCTGAACTGCAAACTTACTTGCCACCGAGCAGGGCACGTTTCTCGGACCTCCTTGTGTATGCCCCATCCTCCTCATCCATCATATCAATGAGCTGGGCCTGGTCGTTGTGGTCGAGGGGCGCCACAGAGATGTCCCGCACCGCACGGAACTGACCGCAGTTGTTCAGGTGTTCGTTCTCCAGTCGGAAGAAGTTCCACACAAAACGCCTGCAGACAAAACAAGGATTTGCATTTATCAAAAAATGAAATGACTGGGGTGTAACATCCCAGCAACAGCTAAGGTCATACAGAGACGGGAACAGTTTAAAGTCTCAACCGACAGACCAGTGGGATGGAAATACTATGAAAGTATTTATCATGACCTAGGGTAGGTTTCGAACTCAACCTTCAGTATTGAAGTTCTGGGGTCCGTTTCACTAAACTTTGTACGACTAAAATGCTCGCAAGTGCAAAACTATAATAGTCTGTAAATGTCACATTAACAATGTTTTCTTGTAAACAATTATTGGATTTACATTTATTGAGCATAGGCTGCAGGCATATGCAGCCTATGCTCGATAAATGTAAATCCATCAAATGAAATTTCCAGACGATCCTAAATTTGCACTTGCGAACATTTTAGTCGTACGAAGTTCAGTGAAATGGGTCCCAGAAACACAGCCCATCACTGCATTTATCAATTAACCGTGGACTCGAGTATAAGCACCATTTCTGACATTTTGCAAGACATTTTAATTTGTAGCTGTGAAATGGGGCTTATGGGATTCGTGACCGGTGTAGCTCTCGATCAAACAGCACACTCCTGTAGCCTGATAACGATCTATATTACCTGAATGAAAGTGTGACGAGCGTTTCATTGATGGACTGACGAACATTGCAGATCCTGTAGCCTATTTCACCAACATTGCAAAGCATACTTTACTAGCAAAGTATACTTTGAGGGAGTAATCATTTATTTTTCCCGAAATGCATTATGTCATATAGAACTTAACGACTGCATATATTTGACGATTAAAAGTATGCAGAATTATTATACTGAATTTATTACATTATCACAGCCAGAATGGCTGTGATAATGTAATAAATTCAGTATAATAAAAAATAATAAATTTATCCTAAAATTTAAAATTTCTCCCTCAAAGTATACTTTGCTAGCTAAGTATACTTTGCAATGTTGATGAAATCGGCTACAGATCAGACTGGATACTCAGGATCTACATTGGTCGCAAAACCCATACGCCTCACAAGCGACATTTTGCAACATAGTTTAAAACAGACTGCAATAATTCAGATACTAGTTTCACACATAATGCCTCGTAATATGATTAGAGACATGGGCCGTAACCCTTTGAACCCGAAGGCACTTTATGCAAAAAGTGCAGTTCCAGTTGAGCCAACTCGTAACATTTTTCATGAATAAAGTCTAAAGTTGACAAATCTTTCAGAATATTCAGATTTATATTCCACATGTACTCTGAAAACTTTGTAAACTTTTGATGCCACTTACGAAAATATTGTAAATTTTGTAAACATATTTAATGAAGTTACGCAGATCTCCGAAGGTACAAAATCACATGGCATGTCTCAAATGTCTTTCCTCGTCACCTACGGCAGATACAGAGAATACAAGGTTACTGCCTTTCGATAAAGTTTGTTTCGTTTGTTTATTAGTGTTTAACGGTCTATAAAACAGCTAAGGTCGTGTAAGGCCAGGCCAACAGGCAAGGCTGTATTTAACCTGCTGCATTGGGGGGAAATACCAAAATCAGAACGGAATATTTACATCAAGAAAAAATATATTCAGCCCCGAAATTAGAATAACCCGACCTGGTGCCAGGTCCATACCACACCAAATTCACCTGGCCCTTTCCCCTAAAAGTAATAGGATTAGGAATCATCACATTATTCATAACAGGGGTATGTATAACCAGATTTAACCCTCACATACAAGAATAGCAACGACGTACTTGAGGGCCAAACCAGTAGCCTATTTCACCAACATTGCAAAGTATACTTTTCTAGCAAAGTATACTTTGAGAGAGAAATTTTCAATTTTTTGATAAATTTATTAATTTTTATTATACTGAATTTATTACATTATCACAGCCATTTTGGCTGTGATAATGTAATAAATTCAGTATAATAATTCTGCATACTTTTAATCATCAAATATATGCAGTGGTTAGTTCTATATAAAATAATGCATTTAAGGAAAAATAAATGATTACTCCCTCAAAGTATACTTTGCTAGATAAGTATACTTTGCAATGTTGGTGAAATAGGCTACTGGTCTCCAGTCGGTATCCTGGTAAGGATGAACCCCGATCATTAAATTACCCATCGCATGCTCCCACCTGTCACTTTATCAGACAAGCCAGGAAAGACGAAGGAAGTCGGAGACTTGCCTAAAAATGAATATCCCCTTTATACTTGAAAATCTCACTCACCTGAATATTTCGAGCGCGGCGAGGGCTGTCTTGAGCAGCTCGCTGTGAATTAGAAGACCCTCCCCGACAGACACAGTCACTGACCAGACAAACCGCAGAACAAAGTCCTCCAACACAGCAAAATAGTAATAGGCCTGAAAATACACGCTATAGCTGTGACTGAATGCACATTTTGAAATAGTAAGGGAACAATCACAGCGACTGAATGCACATTTTGAACTAGTACTGGAATCTGTGACTGAATGCACATTTTGAACTAGTACTGGAACAATCACAGCTATAGCTGTGACAGTAGTATATAGGGTATCACTTCATTACCGCGACCCGTGGTAAGAGAATCAGCCCAAGCCTGGGACCCCAAGAGGATAAAATTGGGTCATAATTTGTCATAATTAAGCAAGATAAAACTACCTCCCACCTATGATAAAAATTATGACAAAATTATAAGAATATATTTGAATTCGTATTGAACAAAGTAAACATAATATTTAAATATATTAAAAATTTCCAACCTTGGGAAAGTATATTTTACTAATATATAAGAACCAAAAAATGTCACACGCTAAACAAAAACTATCACAAAAAGTTATGAAAACGGCACACCCTAAATTAACTCACACAATGATTGGTGAAAATGGGGGTATAAATGCCACTAAAATTCCACAAAATTCTTCTAAAATTAGGGAATTAAGAGCGGAATTAAACTCCTTTGGGGTGTCGTTTTCATCAAGATTAAGAGAAATGGGTTTAAATAAGCTTATAAATGAAGCAAAAAATGAAGAATATATGAAGCGGATGAGCCGCGCGTTCACGCGCGGCATGTTCAAGGGAATCGAAAATAAGGATTACAAAAAGATAGCACAACAGATCGCAGACGAGTCCGTATTATCACTTAGAAGTAAAAATATTGGCAAACCAAAAAACAGGTTGCCCCCAAAAACGGGTTTACTAAAACAGTTGATAGGGGAAGGGGATGAATTATTAGATGGGTATAAGGAAAACAAAGAAACCACAGTGAAAGGACGCCGGTTAACTACACTAACCATAAAAACCAAACTTCAGGTAGATAAGACCCAAAAATTGATGACCTTGTTGCAACCTTTACTGACTGGTAGCTTCTATTTGAGATATTCTTTTTCTTACAGATTAGTCCACCAAGATGAAAAAGATTTTAGAGGAAGGCCTAAAAGTTTGGTTTTCTTATAAAAAAACAAAATTTTTTCGGTAGTCCCTGGTTCAGAGAATCCACACAAGTGCACAATTGGATTAAAAAGCAAGAAGAAGAACGATTAAATATAGATAAAATAGATCGTCCAAACACGAAATGGAGGTTTGTACGGTGGGTAACCACTAGTGTTAAAATAATTTACGGAACGGCAACAAGAGATGTCGGAAGGGCGTCAGATCAAGTGGCCGGAGGACACTTGCCTGAATGGTTGCGACACAAAAAAGGACTGAAACCACTAGAGTTTTAATGATGATCTCTGTTTATTTAGGTGTTTAGCACTTCATACGACAGAATTACGCACTGACCGCTGTTTATCCTTAACAAAAGATCTATCATTAAAATATTTAAAATATTGTTCCTCAAAAAAGTTGGATATATCAAGCGGACCGGTTTTATTCGACGATCTTAACAAAATAGAAGAATGTTTTAAAATAGGTATTGATGCGTACGAACCCGTAGAAGATGGAACATGGTTTTTACGAAAAGTTGCCGTAAATTACGAAGAACTTGGTATCAAGAAGATGAAAATAGGTATTTTTAATGATCACGCATTCCTTATTACAGATATGAATAAAGTTTGTAAAACGTATTGTTGTTCTGAGTGTAATCAACGATTTACACAATCGCACTGCTTGACAAGACACGCAAAAAACGTGTATGAGAGGAGAAACAAATGTATTGTGCAAAGCAGATAAAATAGATAGACCAACATCTGCGTTTGAAAAAGCGTTTTATCCAATACCTAAATGCAGCAAAAAAGCAATTACGTGGATAAACTCTTTTGAAGGACCACATATCCACACAGCTGTATGTGGTCATGGTGGTGAAAGAATGGTAGCTGGAGCTCCTGTGGATGGATTTTGTTCAGAAACGGAAACCGTTTATCAATTTCACGGGTGCTATTGGCACGGATGCCCGAAACACTGCACTAAAGACGCAAAAGAAAAGTTTAAAAAAACTAAATTGCGAGATGAATTGATCAGAGCAGAGTTTGAGTTAGTAGTTATTTGGGAATGCGAATATGATAATTATGAACCTAATTTCAAAGAAATTAATAAAGAATTAAAAAACCCTCCAACAATTTACCCATATCATATTGTATACGATTTTGAAGCGTATTTAGATCCTTCTTCCAAAAACCCTGTTACTAAAGATTTAGAATATATAAATGAACACGTTCCAATAAGTGTAAGTGTTGGAGATACACTATCTAAAGTTATTACACACATATGTGATACTTCTAAAAAATTAGTACAACTTTTTATTGAAGATATTAGTAGTCGAGCGCAAGCAATTCGCAACGTTGTTGGTGCAGATAAAACATACGGATTTCCCACCGATATGGACCGCACTCTCTTCACAGAGTGGTGAGATAAAGCGGTGGATAAACCAAGTTCCGGTAATTGGATTTAATTCCAGCAACTATGATATTAATTTAATAAAGAAACACTTAGTAGAGGCGTTAACGGATACGGTCAAAAAAGTGTTAGTAGGAAAGAAAGCAAACACGACAATTTTCCTATTTACCCCAGAATTTAGGTTTTGGATGTTAAAATTATATCTTGCTCCTGGTATTGATTACGACCGGTGGGTAAGAGCGTACGGATGTGAAGCAACAAAGTCTTTCTTTCCATACGAATGGTTTGATTCCCCCGATAAACTTAATTACCAGGGATTACCACCACTTAAAAACTGGGGAAATAAATTAAATCCTAGTAAAATTATAACCCAAAATCAACTAGATGAGTGTAACAACATTTATAAAAACATGAAAATGAAGAGTTTCAAAGATTGGTTAGAATATTATAACAACTTGGATGTTGAACCTTTTCTAGAAGCTATTGGTAAAATGACTGCATTTTATAAAACAAAAGATGTAGATATATTTAAGGACGCGGTTACCCTTCCTGGGGTTGCGTTGCAATATATTCTAAAAGGAACTATAAAACATCACGTAAAAAGTTATAAAACTAAAGAGAGTATAGCGGCAGACGCGATCTGTCCACCACTTTACGCTCCCGACGAAGAAAGTTATGAAATGTTAAAACAAGCGCTAGTTGGAGGTCCATCAATTGTGTTTACAAGATATGCGGAAGCCGGAGTTTCTAGAATTAGATCAACTCCTGACGGAAACGGAAAACTCTGTAAAGCGGTGTTAGGATTTGATGCGAACGCTTTGTATTTATCCACACTTGCAAAAACAATGCCCTGCGGAAAGGGGAAATTATGCAACGTATTTGCACCAAATAATCCGAAAAAACTTGCCGCTTTTTCAAAAACAGTATTATCCAACGATTGGTTCGGGTTTGCTGAGGTTGATATAGAAGTTCCACAGAAATTAATTTTAAAGTTTTCAGAAATGTCCCCTATATTTATAAACAGAGTTGTAGAAGAGGAAGAAGTTCCGGACCATATGCTCAGTTATTTGAAACAAACTAATCGTGAAAAAGGAAAATGCAAGAAGTTGGTAGGAGCAATGTCTGGCAAAAAAGTTTTATTATTCACACCATTATTAAAATGGTATTTACAACATGGATTACAAATAACAGGTCTATACAGGATTATAGAATATGAACCAGGAAAACCTTTTGAGTGGTTTGTTAAGGAAGTTACTGCCTCTAGAAGAGCCGGAGATGTTGATATATCAAAGTCCCCAATTGCAGATATTATGAAATTATTAGGAAATTCGTGTTGTGGAAAAATGATAGAATCTCCAGAAAAACATCTTAACACAACCTATACAAAAGATGAAAAATGTGTAGACAGAGCATTAAGATCCGCGTATTTTAGCGATTTAGAAGAGATCGGAGATGCGTACGAAATATCCTCAAGAAAAGTAAACGCTCGCATGATGCGTCCATTTCATTGTGGGATTGCTGTATATCAATATGCAAAACTAAGAATGTTAGAGTTTTATTATGACTTTATGGATAAGTACGTAGATCGGTCTGATTTTGAGTTAATACAGATGGATACTGACAGCTTATATATGGCCGTTAGTAAAAAAACAGGAGGATTAGATGGAATGATAAAACCACACTTACTTCATGATTTCAACAAACATAAAAATAAATGGTTGGCATGGGATAAATGGAGTAATAGAGAGCCTGGATTATTTAAAACAGAGTTTCAGGGAGACCGCGCAATAGCTCTATCCAGCAAGTGTTATTTAGTTGAGAAAATTGAAAATGCAGAATTAAAACATTCCGCAAAGCGTTTATCCGCCCGCCAAAACAATCTTTCATGGTTAAGATACAAAGAAGCACTTCATCCAACTGATATTGATAGGGGTGTAAACAGAGGTTTTAGAATGAATTCCGGTGTTATGAAAACTTATACACAGAGCAAATTAGGTCTTTCCGCTTACTATGATAAAAGAAGAGTTTTACCAGACGGAATCCATACAGAACCTCTATAATTAATTATTTTGGAACAAAATTTCAAATTATAAGAAAAAAAGAAAAAACGTAATTGATTACCCAGCCACAGTTACCGTTTGAATCTTTCTTGGTCTTCCAATTGGTCCTTTTACGGGACGTTCCGGGTTTTTTTTCCAATCTTCTCTAGATAATCCGGTTATAAATTGGTCATTTTCCCACAAATCTGTAAGGCGTTTTGTTCCAATATGATATTTTTTCTTGATTTCCGACGCAGAAACATGTCCACGAGATCGAAGAATATCCAACAGAGCGTCTCGATTAAGAACAGACTTCATATTATATATAAAACACCACATATTAATGTTTAACATAAACTCATAATTGGTAAAATTTTAGTAATTATTTTTAACCAAGTTAGAATCAGTTAGGTTTAGTTAGAATCAGTTAGGATTAGTTAGAACTTGGGGTGATTTTTTTAAAAAAATATATAGAGGTGGTTCATATTGTTAAAACCATAGATCGCCGCCCCAATAATCCTACCGTTTATTTTTACAAATCGGAGGATTAACGTAATTATAATACAGAGGTATTATAGCAATGGACAAAACCGCCAAAGCCGCCGCTGAATAAGACCAAGAAGAATCTTCCTCTTCTTGTTTTAACGTTTGTGCGAACACAGAAACCTCACATTGGAGAGTTTCTTTTTTATTATCAATAATTTTTTCCAAATTTTTAACGAATTTATCATTGACAGCCACCCGCTTGTTTAAGTTTTTAAGCTCATTTGTCCCCCCACCGGTTACCTGCGTAATCGTTTTTTCTTTCTCAGGTAAATACGTAGGAGGTAAATACAATCCAGGCGATGGGTTATTATCCCACAGTTTTTTAAGTCGCGCACTACCGATTCCAAACTTCTTTTTAAGTTGATCCGCGGTTACCTTTCCGCGGGATGAAACAAAGAAATAGCTATGCAAGAGTTGTCATTCTTGTGCGCGACACACCTTCTGGTCGTGGTCTATGCATGTGTGAAGTTTCATTAAAATATTCCAAAGGGTGTTCGAGGTAGTGCTCGTGAAAAAAGAGTAAAAAAATGCTCGATGAGTGGCTCGAAAGTTAGTTATGCTCAAGAAGTGTCTGCGGCGGACGCGGACGCGGCGCGCTGTCAAATCCATAGTATCCCCCGACGGAGTCCGGGGGATACAATTACCTGGTCAGCAGTGGTCAAGCACTGGACATCTGCACATGCTAGCCCATGCTAGCACATGGTTCTCCCAGTTTCTATTGTTCTCTCTACAGGTAAGGTGTACAGAGCACACGAGAAAAGGTGTACAGAGCAGACGAGAAAACAGGTCTTCATGCATTATTGTCCAGTTTGTAGAGTGCGCAAAACAAAAAAGGGAGATAACTAAAAAATTAGCTACGCAAGAGTTGTCATTCTTGTGCGCGACACACACCTCCGGGTCGTGGTCTATGCATGTGTGAAGTTTCATGAAAATATTCCAAATGGTGGTCGAGTTATGCTCCGGACAGGAAATCAGTGAGCGAAAACAAAAAAGGGAGATAACTAAAAAATTAGCTATGCAAGAGAGTTGTCATTCTTGTGCACGCACACACCTTCGTTCGTGGTGTAATTGAATGTGTTAGTTCATAAAATAATCAAAGGGGGTCGAGTTATGGTCAAAATCAGTGCGCAAAACAAAAACAGGGAGATAACACAAAAATTAGCTATGCAAGAGATTTCATACTTGTGCCACACACCTTCGGTTCGTGTTCTATGCATGTGTAAATTTCATGAAAAAATTCCAAAGGGTGGTGTGAGTTATGCCCGGAACACGAATCAGGCGAGAAACAAAAAAGGGAGATAACTCCAAAAATTACTATTCAAGAGTTGTCATTCTGTGCGCGACACAAAACCATTCGGGTCGTGGTCTATGCATGTGTGAAAGTTTCATGCAAAAAATAATTCCAAAGGGTGTTTCGAAAGTTTTTTATGCTCCGGACAAATAGGAAAAGTGTCTGCGGCGGACGCGGACGCGGCGCGCTGTCAAATCCATAGTATCCCCCGACGGAGTCCGGGGGATACAAGTAGTACTGGAATAATCACAGCTATAGCTGTGACTGAATGCACATTTTGAAATAGTAATGGAACAATCACAGCTATAGCTGTGACTGAATGTACATTTTGAACTAGTACAAAAACAATCACAGCTATAGCTGTGACTGAATGACCATTTTGAACTAGTAATGGAACAATCACAGCTATAGCTGTGTTTGTTTGTTTGTAAAGTTTAACGCCATCAACAGCAAGGTCATGTAAGGCCGGGCAAACGGGTTCAATCCCATTTTAACCTGCTGCAATGGGGGGAAAATCCCAGAATCAGAACAGAATATTTACATCGAGAACAAATATATTCAGCCCTGAAATTAGAATAACCGGACCTGTTGCCAGGTCCATACCACACCAAAGTCACTTGGCCCCTTCCCCTAAAATAGGATTACGAATATCGTAATACTCTCATAAAGGGTATAACCAGATTCAACTTTCACATACAAAATGCCAAAGATGTATGTGAGGGTCAAACCAGGTCTCCAGTCGGGATTCCGGTCAGGATGGAACCTGATCGTTAAATTACCCATCACCTGCCACCCACAGCTATAGCTGTAACTGAATGCACATTTTGAACTAGTAATGGAACAATCAAAGCTATAGCTGTGACTGAATGCACATTTTGAACTAGTAATGAAACACACATTTTGAACTAGTAATTGAACAATCACAGCTAAAGGACTTATATTTCAAAATTCCGTCACTGACCAGACCACAGTATGAAGTCCTCTCCATTTCTAAAGCCATGGCCATATTTATATGTGGCTATGACTGGAGAAATAAGACTGGGTTTTGCAACCACGCACAGACTGATTAGGATCTGCACTGTTCACCATTCCATCAATGATGAAACATCCGTTATGCTTCTAACAAGCAATATAGAATGTTATCAGGCTACAGGAGTTATCAGGTTACACAAGTGCTATTTGATCAGGAGCTACACTAGTCATAAATCCCATCCAGTCACATATTGCCTTATAATTCCAACTCCTACAGCCATTCTGAGCAATTTAATTAACTGTAGGTAGGTAGCCATATCTGGACACATGATAAGAGTTCATACATGAATAAACATCAGAACCATTGTATTATCAATTACAAATGCAAAAAAAAAACCACAAGATTATAAGACACACAAGAAAATGTGCTCCGTCGGTACACACATAGCGCTGGTGGAAGATTGCAGAAACTTCAGCAAACTTCTCAACCATGGACACACAAACAGACGAACACACAGATGGTCACATGACAAGCCACACAGTCCAAACACTATATGACTAAAGGGACCAGGGGGCACAACACTTACTTAAATCTGTTCATTTTTCTTTTATTCCGAGCAATGAGAAAGTATCAAAAACAAATTATTTCTATAATATTCATATATTGCCAATACAGTGGAACCTCTCTAAACCGGACAACAAGAAAGCTATGTGATGAAGAAAATTTTGATGGATTTCTTGGTCATTTATCTCGCGTATGCCTGTTCATGATCGCATAGCACACAGCTGTGCCTCGGAATAATCATATGCCTGATTTGCAGTGAAACCTCGCTAAACCGGACACCCTGGGGACCTCCCAGGGTGTCCGGTTTAGCGAGGTTCCACTGTATTACCTTATAAGCATAGACGATCTCCTCGCGAAGGAAGCGGTTCTCCCCGGCGTGGCCGTCCAGCAGTCCCCAGTCCATCTTGAGGTCCCAAGTCAGCGTGTAGCACTGAACTGATCACGGCGGCCACGATCCACAGATAGAAAAACACGTTGTTTTGTCGCTCATCCTCACCGTGTAACTCTGAAGGAATGAATAATAGAGAAAGTGAGCAAGGTTCACAGATACGCCAGAGGAGTTCTGAAGAGAAGAAGAAAAAGTGAATAAGCTTAACGGCCAACAACAGCTGAGGTCATATTGTGTCCGTGATGGAGAAATGGAGCTTATGGGATTTATGACCAGTGTATCTCCTGATCAACTAGCAAACTCCTGTAGCCTGATAATGGTCCTTGAAGCTACAACCTCCGGTATTGTTCGTTTGTTTGTTGATTGGTGTTTAACGGCCTATCAACAGCTAAGGTCATGTAAGGCCGGGCAAACGGGCTCGATCCCGTTTTAATCTGCTTCATTGGGGAGGGGGAAGATCCCAAAATCAGAACGGAAAAATATATTCATCCCTGAAATTAGAATAACCTGACCTGGTACCAGGTCCATACCACATCAGTCACTTGGTCCCTTCCCCTAAAATAGAATTATGAATAATCGTAATACTCACAGAAGGGGTAAAACCAGATTCAACTGTCACATACAAAATGCCAAAGACGTATGTGAGGGCCAAACCAGTAGCCTATTTCATCAACATTGCAAAGTATACTTTACTAGCAAAGTATACTTTGAGGGAGTAATCATTAATATTTCCTGAAATGCATTATTCCATATAGAACTAACAAATGCATATATTTCATGATTAAAAGTATGCAGAATTATTATACTGAATTTATTACATTATCACAGCCAAATTGGCTGTGATAATGTAATAAATTCAGTATAATAAAAATTAATAAATTTATCATAAAATTGAAGATTTCTCCCTCAAAGAATACTTTTCTACTAAAGTATACTTTGCAATGTTGATGAAATCGGCTACAGGTCTCCAGTCGTAATTCCGGTAAGGATGAACCCCAATTGTTAAATTACCCATCGCATGCCCCCACCTGCCACCCACAACCTCCGTTATTGATGTCCAGTGCTCTAAACTCTAGGCCACACACAATCCCAGTAGCCTATGTCACCAACATTGCAATGTATACTTATCTAGTAACCATTTTTTTTTCTGAAATGCTTTATTTCATATAGAACTAATGACTGCATATATTTGATGATTAAAAGTATGCAGAATTATTATACTGAATTTATTACAAAATGGCCGTGATAATGCAATAAATTCAGTATATAAATCAAAATTAACAAATTTATCCTTAAATTGAAAATTTCTCCCTCAAAGTATACTTTAATAGCAAGAAAAGTATACTTTGCCATTTTGGTGAAATAGGCTACTGTGCTCACAGAAACCAACAGCTGTCGACTGGACCGGATAATATTTAACCCTTACACCGCTATCTTAATATTTTGTCGTCTGCTGTTTATTTTCTATTTTCCATTTTTATCATCATAAACATGCTTTGACAGCTCTTTAGAATAACTTACAACATGCTTTGACAGCACTTTAGAACCATTTACATTGGAAGTGCTGTCAAACCATGTTTTTATTGAGAAATAAGGCAAGATATAAAAGCAACAGCAGACGACAATTGTTGTATGTAGCTGTTAAATTGATTTCATTAATTGGTCGAGGTTGTGCAATAGATGAAAATATGGATGATGATAAACAAGTATATGAAGCTACAAGCCAGTTCATCTTATAGTTTCCGACATAAGGTATATTGGATTTAGATTTGAGCATAGGCTGCATATGCTCAATAAATGTAAATCCATCAATTTAAATTTACAGACGATCCTAAATTTGCACTTAAGAACATTTTAGTCGTACAAAGTTTAGTTGGTTTGTTTGTTGGGGTTTAATCCCAAAATCAGAACTGAATATTTACAATAAAAAAAACTATATATTCAGCCCTGAAATCAGAATAATCCTGATCTGGTGCCAGGTCCTCGCCACACCAGAATCACTTGGGCCCCCTCCCAAAAGCAGCAGGATCAGTAATAATCTTACTACTTTTATAATGGGCAATAACCCAATTCAACTCCCAGGTAACAAAAGAGCCAAAGATAAAAACGAACCTGAGGGCCAAACCAGGACAATCAAGATTCCTATAAGGAGGAATCCCTACCAGTACTTTAGATAAGATTCCTTAATAAGCAGGACGTTTACTAGTAACTGATTGATTACATATGTGAATGTGTGACTGGAGAAATGGAGCTTATGGGTTTTATGACCAGTAGCCGATTTCACCAAAATAGCAAAGTATAATTATCTTGCCAAGTACACTTTGAGCGAGAAATTTTTAATTCAAGGATAAATCTATTAATTTTTACATTTCTGAATTTATTACATTATCACAGTCATTTTGGCTGTGATAATGTAATACATTCAGTATAATAAATCTGCATACTTTTAACCATCAAATATATGCAGTCGTTAGTTCTATACGAAATAATACATTTCTGGAAACATAAATGATTACTCCCTCAAAGTATACTTGGCTATATAACCTATACTTTGCCATTTTGGTGAAATAGGCTACAGTCTGGTCAAGATCTTCACTGTTTGCCATTCCATCAACGAATCATCAGTCATGCTTCTGACAAAGCAATATATAGAGGATCTCAAACGAGTAACCATTTGATGAGATTTATGAAACGAGTCACGCACAATTTATGAAAATTGCAGATGAGTTTCATAAATATCATATCAAATGTAAACAAGTTTGAAATTCTGTTTATCACACGACTTCAACCTCCAAAGAGCAGCCAACGTGGATATATCCAATATGTTTCAGTGTGCAGATGTCATTGACCATTTTCACATGGAGTTACAATCTCACCAGAGAAAAAGTTTTTATTCCAGCAAGAAAAGTTTTATAAATATGCCATGTAATAGGTTCCTGTTCTTTGTAAGCACTTCATATTACCATACGGGAGCACATTAGAACAATTAGAACAAATTTATATCCCAGTAAACTCCCACGCCGAACTATTTTCCGTAACCGTCAGGCACAGTTAAAATAATTTGTAAGAAAACGGAAAATAAACACATTTTCTTGATGAATTTATTTCATGTGCTGGAATTATAAGGAATGAATGGCCTTTTTGTTGAATTTATCGGGGATATAAACTTGGAAAAGTCGCTGGAATACTGGACGAGGCCTTCCGGCCTTCGTCCAGTATTCCCGCGACTTTTCCAAGTTTATACCCCGATAAATTCAACAAAAAGGCCATTCATTCCTATAAACACCATCGCTTTGTCATTACGCACATCATTTGGTCTCCCTTTTATTCATTCGACATAACGGTGGCGCAAAATATGATTACATAATTAGGGTGACATAAGCCCCATTTCTCCATGCGCAGCTACATGTAAGAATGCAGAAAGTAAGGGTGTGTTGGTAGTTAGAATTGTAACTGGGCAAGTAAAAAATATGTTCATATGTTACCTTGGGAAGCCAAGCCAACCCATTAAACCTTGCCATGTGATTTTGTACATAAAAAAATGTACGATTTTTCGTGAAATACATTTATAGAAACTGTGATATTTTTTGTAAATGACGTCAAAAGATAAACATTTCAAAGCAAATGCGGAATTGAATTCCGCATTCGCTATGAAAATTATGTCAACTTTACGTCATTTACAGAAACTAACGTGAATTTTGTGAACATTTTTCATGAAATATCGCACATGTTCTTAGGTTCAAAATCACATGGCATGTCTAAATTTAGCTATCCCTGCCCTGCATAAGTGAAATGTCAATTACCTACAAAATGCCTCGAAACTGTAAAACCCTAAACTAACCTTTTTGTATATGATACATTGTTGAGAAAAATGCCGTGAAAAATGATGTGGAATATTTGCCGGCATTGGCAATGTGAGGGAAAGCAAGCTTGGTGTCGCGGTAACGGCGTAGACACTGCGCAAACCGCCACCACGCAGGCAGAATGCCGATCACCGTCCGTATCCCGTACAGGTGCTTCGTGCAGACTTGGGGCTCTGGAAGCAGAGAAGTTGTAAATCTGTACTAGGAAAGTCATCTTCGGTGCACCTCTAACAAGAGAAAGCAAAGAACCCCCAAAAAGAATTCCTTGGACACTATTTTCTTGATTCCTTTTCCAATTTTGATGAAATAAATGACGAGTAATGTCTAAAAATATACATGATACTCGATTGCTAGTAGTTTCCTGCAGTCACGGGTGATGTTGCATATGTTGCGATTTTCTGATTCCTAATATATATATATACCAAATTTCAGACATACCAATATCCAGATTTTTTCTATTAAGAGATTGTGTTATTTCGACTATTTTCTGTGAAAAACAGAACATGCCACATTTTCTTTCTCGTGGGAAAGAGTACAATTACAACTTTACCCCTATCGGATCAAATAGAACATTCTGAAAATCAACCTGGAAATGTCTATTCCAGTAGCCGATATCATCAAAAAAAGTATACTTTGAGGGAGTAATCATTTATTTTTCCCGAAATGCATCATGTCATATGGAACTAACGACTGCATATATTTGATGATTAAAAGTAAGCAGAATTATTATACTGAATTTATTACATTATCACAGCCATTTTGGCTGTGATAATGTAATAAATTCAGTATAATGAAAATTAATAAATTTATCCTTAAATTGAAAATTTCTCCCTCAAACTATACTTTGCTAGATAAGTATACTTTGCAATATTGGTGAAATCGGCTACAGATACTTATCGGTAAAAGTGAAAGATAAACTTACTGTCACCGGCCAACCAGTCGCCGCCCATCCAGTCCACTTCGAAGGCGTAGAAACAGACGAGGTATTCAAAGTCGAGCAAAACTATAACCAGACTGTTTAACTGGTCAGCCAGCCAGAAATCAGCGAAACCAACATGGTGGAACGGTGCCGTGGCAATACGGAACTGAAATATATACAATAGCACACATAGGGAATACCAACGTCGTGCGATGTCACGTGGGGCTAATGTAATGTATTGGGATATAAACGCAATACAGTGAATGGGAGTTTCCATTATGAATTTATGGACAGTGAACATATTTACAAACAAGAGGCTCAACTTGTTCCAAGTCGCTCACCTGACAAAAAGTGCACCAGAGTGATCACCTTGTTGATACCTTCAAATTTGACGACATGACAATATTTGGACAAAAATGAAATTTGACCCAGACCCACCCAACCAATGAATGATCCGGGGACCAGCATTATAACAAATCTTACAGTCGACTACAGAACTTAAGATATTTTTAGACAGCAGCCATCTTGGGTTCTGTGACAACCTTCATTTAAACATATATGAAAATGCTTCACACACGAACCATAACTATGAAATTTGGCAAGCATCGGCCAAGTGGTTTGCGAGAAGAAGATGTTTGAAATCTCTAATAAAAAGACGACCATTTGGCGGCGATCTTGGATGATGTAATCACCCGATCTTGACAAAACAATGCAACAGAATGATTGACTTGTCGATACCTTCAATCTGATATAATATGACATTGCCATATGTGGTCAAATGCGAAATATGACCCCTATTTATTGCCCACTCCGCACCCCGAGACCCGCCCATTTTTGACCTCGGGGAAAACCATTTTAACAAATACAAATCTGAACTACACGTATACCCCGGCCACCGCCTGGACCGACAAATAAAAAGTAGAACACAAATATTTTAAAAACGTTCAGAGCTCCAGTTAAGGTGCGTAATTTGTAGGTAAATTTCTTATTTCTCCATTAAAAATGGCAAGTTGGGAGTGCTTTAGAATCGTCTCAATGAGACGATTCTAAAGGACTCCCAAATTGCCATTTTTGATGAAGAAATAACAAAATTTCACCCCAAGTTAGTCAAATTACGCACCTTAACTGGAGCTCTGACATTAATGCAAATTCTAAGTAATTTGACCTTGACCTTGGACATGAAGGCTGCATGGGTGTGGTATGGAATAAAAATATGGATGATGATAAGGAAGTATATGAAGTTTGAGGTCAATCCGACTTGCCGTTGCAGAGATACTGGGTACCCGAAAACTTCAATGCAAATCTTACGGACGCAAATTTGACCTTAACCTTGGGCAGGAAGGCCACATAGGTGTGGAATGGAATGAATATATGGATGATGATAAGGAAGAATATAAAATTTGAAGACAATCGGACTTGACGTTGCAGAGATACAGGGTACCCGAAAACTTTAACGCAAATCTAATGGACACAAATTTCTAAGTAATTTGACCTTGACCTTGGACATGAAGGCCGCATGAATGTGGTATGGAATGAAAATATGGATGATGATAAGGAAGTATATGAAGTTTGAAGTTGATCCGACTTACCCTTGCAGAGATAATGGGTACCCGAAAACTTTAACGTGGACGGACGGACAAACGGATGGAATTACGAAAACTATATACCCCTCGACATACTTCATATGTCGGGGGTATAAAGAGTACCTACTTCATATGTCGGGGGTATAAAGAGTATCTACTTCATATGTCGGGTGTATAAAGAGTATCTACTTAATATGTCGGGGGTATAAAGAGCATCTACTTCATATGTCGGGGGTATAAAGAGCATCTACTTCATATGTCGGGGGTATAAAGAGCATCTAATCTACTTCATATGTCGGGGGTATAAAGAGCATCTATTATCAATAATTCCTGCCAAGTTTCGTCAAAATCAGTCTGGTGGTTCGTGAGATTTTTTTTAATGATTTGGCCTACTTTTCTACAGCAGCCATCTTGGATAAGGCGACTACCTACATTTTAACAAGACGTTGGAAAAGTAATGTAAAAGTAAGACCTATTTTGGCGCCCATCATGGATGACTGCCTCGTCAAGACATTCGATTTCATAAATGGCATTACCAAATTCAGACAAATAATAAATTTTATCCCTACTTGACGCCCCCTCAGGGTCACCATTTTAACAAATCTTAAAGAGCATCGACTACTGATCATTCCTGAAAGCGATACATTCAATTTGATATATAACACGACTATATTTGGTCGAATGTGAAATTTGACCCCTAATTGAGACCCCCCCCCAGGCCCCACCAATGTTTTACCCAAGGGTCATCATTTTAACAAATCTTATTTTAGCATTTACAATCAAGTATTGCTGCCTAGTA
This sequence comes from Conchocele bisecta, assembly GCA_029237695.1. NCBI lineage: Eukaryota > Metazoa > Mollusca > Bivalvia > Lucinida > Thyasiridae > Conchocele > Conchocele bisecta. The sequence goes on along the minus strand of CM055271.1, from coordinate 90,804,790 downwards.
ATACGTACGAGGATCTTCAGAAGCCAGCGGCGGGAGCTGTAGTGGAGCACCTTGAGGGGGTTGAGGAGGTAGACGACCATGAAGCCGGCCATGCCGAGGGGGAACACGTAGCCAGGCACACCGAGGAACCCACTGAACAGGTAGAGCAGCGTGCTGATACACCAGATAACTGCCAGCAGGCTCGACAACTGCAACAAGGTCGAATGTCGTATTATATGCCATTGGATACAGTGGAAGTGAATGGGTTTAAGTCTTTCAACACCACAGGCCTGTATAGAGATATTGGCAAAACGTGTAGATCCAGATGAGCCGGCTCGTGACGAGCCGTCTCATCAGGATCTGCACTTTTTGCAAGTAATTTTCACATTTTTAAATGGGACGGTAATTGGTTGTACATCAAAATCCATTCCAGATCCCAGCTGCAGCTAAGTTCATATAGAACCACAGTTTAAAGTCTCATCAGACAGACAAGTGGGATAGAAATACTATGTTAGTATTTTTCATGACTATAGCCAGGATTGAACTCGCAACCTCAGGTATTGAAGTCCAATGCCATATCCCCTAGGCCACGACCAATCGCTGGAACAAGATCGAACGTCACAATATACGCCGTAGAAGTAAGGTAAGTAAAGGGGAACAAAGGGAGACAAATTATTGATGAATTTCGAAAATCAATGAGGTTCTGCATCTTACCACAATTAAGAATCACCAAGAACAATTATTGTGCGGACATGAATACAGAAAGTGAAAATTAAAAATAGGAGACTGGGAAATTTTGAAAATGAAAATCAAAAGCTTGCTTCTACTTGTCAGGATTGTGTGTAGCGAATTCGTATATGCGGTGCCCAATATTAGAGATTGACTTTGTTCTATTATAGAAAGTGTCATAGCATGTCTATACAAGTCGGTTGGAATGAAAGTTTTCGTACCTCCATTAGCTGTTGATGCGACAGATGTCGACGTGGGTCAATCTCAAATATCAACACGTGGTTCACCCCGGACGATCGCCAGCCGTACGTGTTGATGCCGAGCAGGAATATGTCGAGGATCACAATGAACATGCCGCGGTACATCCGCAGGGCTGGCTCCCAGGGGTCTTCCTGCTCCATAAAAAATGCTGAAACCGGGATACGGATGGATTTATAACATTAATAATTCCAGCACAAAAATATTTACACAATTCCCTACCATTTGATTGGTCCGTAGCAAGTCTCTGTCCAAAATTGATATCCCAGTAAACTCCCATGCCGAACTACTTTCCATAACCGTCAGGCGCTGTTAAAATATTTCTCAAGAAAACGGAAAATAAACACATTTTCTTGATTTTTTTTATTTCAAATGCTGGAATTATAAAGAATGAATGGCATTTTTGTGGAATTTATCGGGGATATTTCCGGCCTTCGTCCAGTATTCCTGCGACTTTTCCAAGTTTATACCCCGATAAATTCCACAAAAAGGCCATTCATTCCTATAATGCATGCAGGTGAGCTTAGCGAACATGAACAGGCATTATCATCAGAGATAGATGACGAGACACATACAATTAAGGACACAGAGTCTACTGTCAGAGAGGTTCTACTGTATATCTAATATCCATAGCATTTCAAGCTTTCGAAAAATTTAAGATGGCCCCATGTACAGCGATATACTAAGGTCTTACCTGCCAATATAATCACACAGACCAGCACAGCGAACAGCCCGGAGAAAAAACCCACACGGAATGTAGTCATAGGATTTTGCTGCAAAACAAAATGATAAATCTTTCACTATACAACAGTTAAAATGTGCATAAAAACAAAATCAGCAGCCTTAGTGGTAGTTAATGATGATACTCAATATACATCAAGTTGTTATAAGGGAAGTAATTCGTGATTTTTCATGCTTGGTAACCTATTTATAAGAATGTCCATTGACGTGAAACGAATAAAGTCAGGCAATGAGGGATCGTAGCTAGTTATCTCCCTTTGAATTTATTTATAGAAATCCGGTCCAACTTGTATATTTTATGGCCTAATTGCTTGTAATAAAACTGAATATCGTGTACAGAAGCCATATTAGTGTTTTTGAATAGTGTTGATCATCCGACATATCTGCGCAATCCGATTCATATTTTCACATTTATTAATTGTATTGCAATCAGTGTAGACCCATATCATATGTGCAGTCTACCCTGTTTGCAGTCTTTGTTTATGCAAGTTATTCAGCAAGAAATAAACGCTAAAATAAACCAAAGGACTGGATCAATACAATATCATCCCACCTGATCGCCAAGTGGTGGCACGCGAAGCCTCTTCATCGCCTTCTGTCGATTGCCACCCTCAAGATTGGACGTGAAGTTCTGCTCCGTCTCCAGAATCAGGTGGTCCACCTCCTTACTCGTGTAGAACGGGGCCGTCTCAACGTGGGTCTGTCGCCACACCACCCCCCGTGTTGTCTGCATCAGCTGATGGTAAATGAGGTTTACATATATTCATTTCTTTGTTCTGTTCTAATGGTGGAAATCTGGCAGTATGATTGGCCAATCAAACTGATTGATTTAGAGTGCACATTTTTAAAACAAAATTTGGACCCCTTGGCTTGTGAAGGGGTTGATTATTGATTAATAGGGTTTTTACAAGATATATGATGATGAAGAAACTTGTACAACTTTTTGACATAAAAATGTTGTGGCGTTGTGTTCCAAATGCTCCCAAGTGTACAAATTGTGAAGAATCCATCAAGCAATATTATAAAGTTATATGATAATGAAGAAACGTGTTCAAACTTTTTGATGTAAAAAAATGGCTACGAAGGTCAAAAAGGTCAAGGGCATGTTAATGTGGGCACGAGTCTGTTTCAAATGCTCTCATGTATCAAGTGTTCAAATATTGAAGCAATCCATGAAGTACGATTAAAGTAATATGATGATGAAAGAAACTTGAACAAACTTTTTGACGCCAACAAAAAATGGCTAAGTGTTTGTGCAAAAATGTGAAGGTCAAGGTCATATTAATGGCGTGTTCCCAATGCTCACATGTATCAAGTGTCCAAATATTGAAGCAAACCGTCAAGTAATATTAAAGTTATATCATGATGAAGAAGCTTGTACAAACTTTTTGACATTTGTAGACGCGGCCGAAGGCAGCTACGACGGACTATAGTCGCATCTTCTGCGAAAGCAGGCACGAAAATAAAAACTCAGTTACTATTTTTTGGAGAAATAGTTAAACAAACCTGGTCATGTTTCTTCACTATTTTCCTGAAACCGGTGAAGTGCCGTGTCTGGTAATTTTGGAGCAGAATCAAGCTCAGGTACAACTCGCTGCATCCTTTCCAACACCACAGACCATAATGCAAACTATGTAGATCCAGATGAGACGGCTCAAAATGAGCAGTCTCGTATGGATCTACATGTTTTGCTGCTGTTAAATAGTGCAACTGCTAACCTTGTCATGTTTCTTCAGTATTTCCCTGAACCCTGTGAAGTTGAGCATCTGGTAGTTTTGTACGAGGCCAAGATGAAACTCGATTTCCTTTCAACAACACAGACCTTAATGCAAAGTATGTAGATCCAGATGAGTCGGCTCATTTTTTTAAAATGAGCCGTCTCATCTGGATCTACATGGTTTGCTGTTGTGAAAGAGCGTAACTGCTAACAAACCTCGTCATGTTTCTTCAGTATTTCCCTGAACCCGTTGAAGTTGAGCATCTGGTAGTTCTGTATCAGGCTAAGATGAAACTCGCTGTCCTTTTAACACCACAGACCATAATGCAAACTGTAGATCCAGATGAGACGGCTCAAAATGAGCCGTCTCATCTGGATCTACATGGTTTGCTGTTGTGAAAGAGCGTAACTGCTAACAAACCTTGTCATGTTTCTTCATATTTTCCTAAACCCGGTGAAGTTGAGGGTCTGGTAGTTCTGCAGCAGTATCAGCTGAGGTAGAACTCGCTGAAGGCCAGCTTCAGGTCGTGCATTTTGCGTGTCCGGTTCATCTCCTTGTTCTCCTTGTCCTTGAACACGTTATACACGCTCGCCCGGCGCCGGCGTAGTCGTAGGGTCGACGGCTTGTGTTCATGTTCTGTGTACATTTCCAGCTCGGACTTCAGATTGGCATACTTTCGCGTTGCTTCGGATATTTTCTCTGAAATTTTATATATGAACAATTTTTTATTTATGATTACATTTTCTTTAAGCACTTAGGTTTCCATTTTCATAAAGTGTCGATGCCGAGTCTAAATTGCCAGCTTGGACTCGAGATTCACGAAATGTCACGTCTTTTCCGATACTTTTTCTGCAATGTTATGAAAATATTTGACCGTTTCTTATTTAGGATTACGGATGTATCGAAGCACTTTTCTTCGGATTTTCCAACTTCTCCAGAAAAGTGTATTCATAAAGCTCAGACTTGTGTACTGGATCTACACTGGTCGCAAATCCCATAAGCCCCATTTCTCAAGTCACAGCCACAGAAGTCTCCTCTCGATGTGGTGCGATGTACTTACCATAGAAGAATGTGTTTATTTTCGTCAACTCTTTATCACAAAACTGGATGAACCGTTCATCAAATCGCGCCAGGTATCGTTGTATAACGCTCAGGTCGGTCACTGCAAACAAGAATAGTCTACAGCATTAGCTCGACAAAAGGAACAAGAGGCCCAAATGGGCCTGTATCGCTCACCTAAAAGCCTCCATAGTGGTCATCTTGATTTCACAAAGACTCTTCACTTACAACTTCAAATGTTCCACAGAATGTGTTGGTACCTTCTGATCTAACATATATTGCGAATGTGCATGTGATTTACTGCTACACCTTAAAATTTGACCCCTATTTGACCCCTCGGGCCATGACCATTTTTGACCCAGAGGCCACCATATGAACAAATCTGAATCAGCGTTAACTATCGATCATTCATACAAAGTTTCGTCGAAATCGGCCTGGTGGTTTGTGAGAAGATTTTTTGACAATTTGACCTACTTTTCAACGGCGGACATCTTGGATTTGGTGATGACCTCCATTTTGACAAAAATGAACAGGCTTCACCCACAGACCATTACAGTTAAGTTTGGCCAATATCGGCCAAGCAGTTCACAAGAAGAATACGTTTGAAATCTTTAGTAAAAGAACAACTTTTTTTACCTTTCGGTGGCCATCTTGGATGACAAAATCATCTGATTTAGACACAAAATGCTCCAGAGTGATCGACTAGTCGATACCTTCGATTTGATATATTATATGACCATATTCGGGCAAAAATATAATTTGACCCCTAGTTGACCCCTCGGGCCACGCCCATTTTTGACCCAGGGGCCACCATATGAACAAATCTGAAACAGCGGTAACTATCAATCATTCTTACCAAGTTTCGTCGATATCGGCCTGGAGGTTTGTGAGAAGAAGATTTTTTGACAATTTGACCTATTTCTCAACGGCGGCCATCTTGGATTTGATGATGACCTCCATTTTAACAATAAAAATAACAGGCTTCACCCACAGACCATTACAGTTAAGTTTTGGCCAATATCGGCCCAAGCAGTTCACAAGAAAAGACGTTTGAAATCATTTAGTAAAAGAATGACCTTTTGAACTATCAGTGGCCATCTTGGATGACGTAATCATCTGATTTAGACAAAAAATTCTCCAGAGTGATTGTCTCGTCAATACCTTCGATTTGATATATTACATGACTATATTGGTTGGTTAAAAATAAAATTTGACCCCTATTTGACCCCTCGGGCGACGCCCATTTTTGACCCACGGGCCACCATATGAACAAATCTGAAACAGCGCTAACTATCGATCATTCATACCAAGTATCGTCGAAATCGGCCTGGCGGTTCGTGAGAAGATTTTTTAAGAATTTGACCTACTTTTCCATGGCGGCCATCTTGGATTGTCGATGACCTCCATATTAACAAATCTGAAATGGCATCACCCATATATCATCCCTGTGAAGTTTAACCAGTATCGGCTCAGCAGTTCGGGAGAAGAAGATGATTGAAAATGTTCACGGACGGACGGACGGACGACGGACACTTTGCCATAACAATAGCTCACATGAGCTTTGCTCAGGTGAGCTAAAAAAAAACCTAAATATAAGCATTTTTTCTTTCTTAGGAATCCACAATATCCAGTGTTCCAATGCTCCACCACTAGACTATCAACCATCCCTAAGTGAATGTGAATATAAGGTTTGACCATGTCCAGCCGTGGGTAAACATTTGCCTTGGCACTCGGGAACTGTTTGAACCCCAAGGCCGTAGGCTGGACATGGTCGAACGTTATTGTTACATTTCCATCGGAAATATCGTGCACTTTGAGCATATATGAAGTACTTTCGGTACTTTGATAATCTGCTCCATTCAAACAGCAACGTCATGAGACACATGCATGACGTAGGTGTTGGCATGGCCCCAAAATGAGCATTGTCTACAGCCATGGTCTACAGCACACGCTGTAATTCTAGAGCGTATGAAAACAGTTTGCGATTCATCATGAAAAATCACTGTTTTTGATTGATTGCCTGGGCCCGGTTGTTATCCTTAACGGACTGTTAAATCCTTAACTGAATGGTTAAAATCTCCATTCAGTTAAGGATTTAACAGTCCGTTAAGCTAACGGATGTTTTGAACAACCGGGCCCCGATTGATTGGTCGGTCGTTCGGTCGGTCGGTCGGTCGGTCGATGGGAATTCACCTGTATGGGGAAGCACTGTACATTCAGCAATACAATAAAAACTTCCAACATTCACAAGATTGAAACTCGGTGTCCTGATCTGGTACCAGGCACTTTTATAAACCAGATCAGCCAGCCCCCAGGTGTGAATCCCAGTAACATTTGCTGTTAAAATATGAATCCTCCATCCCCTCACCCTTGGATACAAAACCACTGGTGCCATACCCTGAACACATCTATATAGACAAGCAATGTGATTTTTAATATCCAAGATGACGTTGATTTTTCATGAAAACTATTTACAGAAACTGATATTATCTGTAAATGATGTAAACAGTTGACTAAATATTCATAGCAAATGCAAAATGCTATTCATCATTTTCTCCGAACATTTCACCAACTTTATACATCATTTACGATAAAAATATTTTTCACGAGATAGCACACATCTTCTTAGGTACCAAATCACATGGCTTGTGTTATATATAAGGCTGCCCAATAGGCAACATCTTACCTTCAGCGGATGGTGCCTCTTCCTGTGCTTCATACAACATCTCCTTTATTGCCTAGCAACACAACAAGAGCCAAGTGATAATAAAAAGATTCATGCAAGTTACAAATGAAGTTTCAAGTCAATACGACAGTTATAAAGTAATTAAAAATGTTTAAGAGGAATTTTGCAAAATGTGGATTTCAAAGTTATTTAACCTCAATCTTGGGTATGCCAGTGGTAGGTTAAAGAAAGAAAATATGGATGATGATGATGATATAAAATACACGTATGAAGATGAAGAGATGCGAGGCATTTAAAAACTAATGCAGATGCACACAGAAGTTTACACAACAGAAATCATGGTCCATTTTGCCCATCATCTACAATAACATGTTTCCTGAGAAATATAACACCTTTTGATATCAAGTTTATCAGGCTTGGCTGGGAAACAGTAGGCCAATGGAAATGATTCTGAAGTGCTGTCAAACCATGTTTTTATTGAGAAATAAGGCAAGATATAAAAGCAACAGCAGACGACAATTGTTGTGAGTAGTGGTCTAAGGGTTAAATGAAATTTATGGTAATTCAAAAGACACAAGCTTGGTATTCTCTGTGTGTGGTTAGGATGAGCTGAGCTGTGTATAATTCTAGCCTCTGAATTTTTTTCTTTGCAATATAATGTCATTCTCAGTGTATGTACCCCAGCCACGCCAGATCCGGATACCCTCAAATTGTTGTTGATTGATTGATTGATTGATTGATTGATTCAGCCACTCATTCATTGATTGAGGTTTTACATCTGTTCAACAGGTTGGAAAGGTGTAAGCACTGAAATTACAATAAAAACTCAGCACTAACAGTGTCCTGATCTGGTGCTAGGAACCCTTAACATCTTCAGATTCTCTATATTTTTTTTATATAAAACACTGAAAGAAATTGTCCCCTTGGAACAAAGACCTTGGCACAACGAATCCAAGCAATATGAATTTCACTGTTTAAATATGAACACTAAAGTTAAGCATACCTAACCAGCCTCGCACTTGATAAATATGAGGCAAACAAAGTTCAAGTGAAACCACTAACATCTAAGGTAATAGAGAGACGGGACCTCGGCTTCAAGTCTCATCCGAAAGATCCGAGGGATGGAAATATTATGAAGGTATTTTGTATGCCTCGGTGGGGACTGAAGCAACAACCTCTGGTATTGAAGTCCAATGCTCGAACCTCTAGGCCACAGCCCAATCCGAACCGAATACGAGAATCCTACCTCATACTGAATATACTGTTTCCGCCACTCTGGGGTGATATGGGCCCCAAGGTGTTCGGCGAACTTCATGGTTACTTTTCCTTACTCCACTCTCAGCCGTTGGGTAGGGCGGAAATCTAAAATCAACAAATTGGCCCAAACTCTTAACATTACCTCTGTTATTGCATCGCCATATTTCGCCGATGGTGATTTCGAAAAATGAGCATATTTTTTTGTAAATCTTGTCGAAAATTGATGAAAATTCAGACCTCTTGCGTAATTCAATTACGCAAGTGGTCAGAAATTTCTGTCAATTATCGAGGATGACTACGAAAAAATATTGCATTTTTTTTAAACCATGTCGGCGAAAGATGGCGAAGGAATAATACCAGAGACAGGTCCATGTGACAGGAGAAATGGGGCTTATGGTATTTGCAAACAGTGTAGACCCAGATCAGCCTGCGCATCCATGCAGTCTGATCAGGGTCTGCACTTTATGGCGTTATCATTCAATGAAACAGCTAACATGTTGCTAGTGAACGGTTCGAGTTAGCAGGTTCGGATCTAGACTGGCCACAAATGACATAGGACCAATTTCTCAATCACACAGAGCTCCAGATAAGGTCCGTATTGGCGTATTTTATGCTATTATTTTAGCTGAATACGCATTGATTATCAAAAGTGGGAGTAGAAAATATGCACAGTTATGTGAAAATACGCTTTGATTTTCAAAATGAGTAGTGAAAATATTGTTATAAAGTTGAAAATTCACAATAGTTGAGCTGCAAATAGCAAAGTGTTGGCTTTTTGCAGCTCAAATAAGTGAATGTTTAAATTTGTTATATTTTTGTTCATTTGTTCCCTATTTAGTAATGAAGAAAATCAATAATCCATTTGTACGCTTTAGACACAAAGCTTATCTGGAGCTCTGATGACAAGTCACATATTTCACAAAATAATTAACCACAGAAAATTAACTAGTAGATTCCCATCCAAATATCCAAATATCCAAATATGCAAATATGCAAATATCCAAATATGCAAATATGCAAATATGCAAATATCCAAATATTTGATGTAATAAAATGGGGAGGGTGGGGAAAAAATATAGTAACTATTTTTATATACGCTAGATTTACACCAATTTCAATTCAAAATATATTTTGAATTGAAATTGGTGTAAATCTAGCGTATATAAAAATAGTTACTATATTCTTTCACACTATATACCAATAAAATAATTTGACAATTTATTTTAAGGATAGATCGAGACGAGAATCTGCAATTTAATTTTCTCTAGTCTTACAAGACAACAGCATGTACACATACAGGGCCATAGCCACGTTGAGGCCTCGGTAGAAATTTTGCCGATTTTTTTTGTTAGTAAAATCTTGGGGGAGGACATCTGTTAATGGTTTCAAAGGTTGCTTGTTTGTTTGTTTATTGGGGTATAACGGCCAATCAACAGCTAAGGTCATTTAAGGCCGGGTCAATGGGTTTAGTACTAAATCCCATATATTACCTGTACACGTACATGTACAAATGGGGGGGGGGGATCCTAAAATCAGAACTGAATATTTACAATAAAAAAAATAAAAATATATTCAGCCCTGAAATCAGAATAATCCAGATCTGATGCCAGGTCCTCGCCACACCAGAATCACTTGGGCCCCCAGCCAAAAATAGTAGGATCAGTAATAATCTTACTACTTTTATAATGGGCAATAACCCAATACAACTCCTAGGTAACAAAAGAGCCAAAGATAAAAACGTACCAGAGAGGTTTCAAAGGTTCATAAAGAAGAATATTGTACATTTACAGGTATACCCTGCTCATATCGGATTTTATTTTTTCCAAAAAGGTATCAGCAAGAGATGATGGCGCAATACAGCAGAAAATGAAATGGACATGCTAAAATGCCCATCCATAGCGAGTGACAGAAACCATACAGTTGTTCAACAAGAAAACAAACATATGTATGATAAATATGGCAAATGTGCGTATAATACATCTATCATTGTCCTCCCCAACTGGGACTGGAATTAGTCAAAGATTTCAATGAATTTCGGCCAAATAAAATTGTGTTGGGATAACCCACAAGTCTACCCCTACTTTTGTTTCAACCTACCACTCAAGTAAATTAAGACAGATATAATTCCTACATGTGGGAAGCAGATTGTCAATTTCATAAGGTATTTAATTCCCAATGGTTTTCCTGCGCTAACCCAAGTGGGGAAGACATCGATAGGAGCAGAACCATATGTGCTTCACATCATTAATGAAAATAAAGTATCCCAGTCTGTGTCAATTTTTTTTGCATTGAATACAGAAAATCCAAACAACTTTACGCTGTCAAAAACATGTACGTCAGCCAGTAGTTTATTATTGACTGAATCGCAAATTGTATCACGTTCGGCAGTATCTGTGCCTCACTGACTGAATCGCACGTTGTATCACGTTCGGCAGTATCTGTGCCTCACAGACGGAATCGCACGTTGTATCACGTTCGGCAGTATCTGTGTCTCACAGACGGAATAGCACGTATCACGTTCGGCAGTATACATGCTCACTGACGGAATCGCACGTTGTATCACGTTCGGCAGTATCTGTGCTCACTGACGGAATCGCACGTTGTATCACGTTCGGCAGTATCTGTGCTCACTGACGGAATCCCACATTGTATCAAATTCGGCAGTATCTGTGCCTCACTGACAGAATCCCACATTGTATCATGGTCTGTAGTCCTCCTAGTAGTATATAGCTGCGGTCTACAGGCAGCCTATGGCATCACATTCTCTGGTATCCGTGCCCACTCCTCATGTATTGCAGCCGACGGCTGACAGGTGGTGTTCTGTGGCTGGATGGGTCTGCACCTCAGACTACAGAGATGGTCAGAGATGGTCCACAGGATATATAGGTGAGGACGGAGACAAGAACTGCACACCAAGAGCAGCAGTATGTGGTCCCGTGTTGTCTTGCTGGTACAGTGTCGTTACTCCTCATGAATGGAATGACTGCGCTCTTATTAGTGGACAGCATCTATACATTTAACTCAGTTTTGTAGTCACGGATGGAATCTGCACATATGATCGTCAACTCCCTCTGAATCGGTTTGCCTCGACACAACACTACGGAACTCTCTCCACATCGTATGTATAAACACATCTTACATTGTTGAATAAATTCTCCACAGAGAATCGAACTGTGGCACTATAGAGTGAGCGGTCACCAAGGCCAGTCGATCTCGGTGATTGCTTAGTGTCATATATATTCCAATGTACGCCTGGGTAACATCCTTTCATCACGTAGATGAATACTGTGCTTATTTACAGGATGCCTGTGCAGTCCAATAGTCCGACAGTCACTGCAAACATCTGTAAGTGGTTACTAGAATGTGTGTGATGAATCCTTATTCACCAATTGTGGCACATGGGCAGCCACACCTTGAACGATCCTGAACGCTTCTCACTTGTCAGTAGTGATTCTGTAGTTGTACGAAAGTGGATCATCTGCAGTTCATTAGTCTGGCGTCATGGCTCTTTCTCACCATATCAATTAACTGATTTTGTCAGTCACTATATAAGTGTGGCATGTTGGAATATCACTTCACGTTTCATAGATTTTATTTATTTCAGTGTTTATTTTGGTCATTTGGTCATTTTGGGTCGGGTTAACAGGTTCACAGATTTTAATTGTACTTGAAGATGTCGACAATCCACATTTATTTGGCACAGAATAAATCCATGTTATTAACCCATGACATTCGGAATACATTTTTGGGTACCCCCCCCCCCCCCCCCCCCCGTAAATATAATTTGTTTAGTCATTCCGAATGTATTTATAACTAAATGAAAGAATATGTTGTGACCACTCATTTGAACCGTCTCGATGCTGGTCACAATATATAATGATTTTCAATTTTCCATCAGTAATATTGTGTATCTGCAGAATTAATTAATTCAAAACTGTGTACAGGGCTCCAGATAAGCTGTGTATTTGCTTAAATACCCAATTAAAATTGCCAAAAACCCAATTGAAATCAGTAGCGAATATAAAAAAGCAATAGAAATGTTGTGGTACCTGTATCATGCTGCAGAAAACAATAAACAGACCACAAATATAGCATAGTTTTCTTAGTTTTCATTTCGAAGCAAACTATTCAATAATTGCTGTTTGTTGATGTGTAAACAGTCGTGTGATTTTATTTTCCTCAATTAAATTTTTCAAATACCCAATTCCTTCAGAAATGATGGAGTGACAATACTCAATTACTAATTCCTTTGATGGAGTGACAATACTCAATTACTAATTCCTTATCTGGAGCCCTGATGTACATGTCAACATTAGCAAAGCCATGCATCATGAACACACATGTGATTATTATACATGATCAATTGGCATGATGTGTTTATTTGACTGAAAAATATGCTGAAAATCATTTACAAACATAATGTGTGCGTAACTGAAAACTGTATGGTTTCTTTTGTCATCGAGAATAAAATATGCACATTTTCCGTAAGCAAAGTTTTAAAGGTGCATGCCCACTCAGTAGGCACAGAATGTGTTTTATATCGGAGACATCATTTGAGACATTTTCTGGAAAAATGAACATTCATTCACCCACGTAGTGATTGGCAGTATTATACATTTCATATCAGACGTAAATTTCCACTGATATCAGGGGCGATAACAGCGTTTCCTTAAAATGTTAACGGACATTACTATTTATTCTCTGTATTGATTTTTAGATGTGCAATGATCAAACTTTATAATCTGTCAAAAATATTATTTTTTCAAGCGACGGATTTAATTAGTATAAATAATTAAAAAATATGCCTCATTTGCATATGAAAATATGCCCGATACCACCGCGTGTCACTATCAGTAAAATAAATATTACTAAATGATTTTATCTGTATAGCGGGCACACGTAATTTTGAGAACTGGTGGAATGGGGACACAATTATACACATATTTAATTCCCTATAAAGAACATTTTGTGCCTACCGGGTGGGCATGTACCTTTAACATCTGGGATAGTTTACACAAATGATGTCAAGTTATGCACACTGGAACCTCAATTAATAGGATTGGATTTATGGGTGTTTAACTCTTTGCATGCTGGGAAACTTGTGGGCTATAAATAGTTCAAAAATTTTCATTTATTTCTACTTGTAAATATCATGAATATGTCTTGGAATTTCATTAGAATCGAGTCTTGAGGACTCAATTCAAATGAAATTCCAAGACATATTTACAGAGAAATAAAAAATATATTCCTAATTTGTTTGGCGGATATTTTCACCGCTGGCATGCAAAGAGTTAATGACCTATCAACAGCTAAGTTCATTTAAGGCCTCAAATTGTCCCCTTGGATGGAGTTCTAGGTACAACACTGGCATATAACAAAGACATATCTTGAACATAATATCCACTTGAGAAGACTGCAAGTACAATTATAATTATGCCTAACAAAAATGTATTGTGGTGCGAACAACCCTACCTGTGAATATGCCGCCGACACTAGACTTTTGGCCATTTAAAAATAAATAAATGAACTAGAAATGTGGCCTGTCGGCACACGAATGCCCCCGCTGGCAGCCAAAGAAAACGAGGCATATTTGATTATAAGCCATTTACCCGAGCGTTTAGGTTTTGAACGCACCTTGACCCTGGGCTTAGTGGGGGCGGGACGTGGATTTGTCACAGGGCGGTAGAGGGCCATTGTAGCAATGCGTGTGTGAAATGTGAAGCAGATCCGAGCAAGGAAACACAAATTATAAGCCATTTAACTGAGTGAGTGAGTGAATAGGGTTTAACGTCCGCTTTTCTGACATAGAGGTACAAGCCTCAGGGAGTCTACACGCAGACGGGTCAACGGGGTCGAGTCCCATATCCACCTGTCCAACCAAGGGGGGTAAATCCCAACTTCAGAACTCAATATTTACAATCAAAATATATATTCAGTCTGAAATTAGAACTAACCTGATCTGGTGCCAGGCCCTCGCCACACCAGCATCATTTATCCCATCCCCTAAAAGTAATAGGATTAGCGCTAATCTTACTTTTATATATGGGGGGGCATAGCACGACTCAACTCTCACATACAAGAAAGCCAAAAATGTACATGAGGGTCAAATCCGGTATAGTGGGTTCCGGAAAGTATGAACCCAATCGTTAAGCCAGTTTAGTCGCCTTTTACGACAAGCAATGGCTACTGCAGTACTATTCTCAGGATCAGTTGATCCCGCCCCGGTGCCTGCACGGGGCGCCATTTAACTGAATGTTCAGGTTTCAAACGCACCAAGTCTGTGACCTTGACCCTGTGCTTAGCGGGGGCAGGAGGAATGTGGATTTGTCACAGGGCGGTAGAGGAGCATTGGAGCAATGTGTGTGTGAAAGTTAGTGTAGGATTGAGAAACGCATACGTAGATTTGTCCCAAAGTGGCAAGTAAACAATTAAAGTGGAAAAGGTGAAGGTCAAAGGTGAAGGTCGAAGTAAATGGGTGGTGGAGTGTGTAAGGCATGTTCATATGTATTATTATGTGTATAAATATTTAAGGGATTGGCAAATAAAAGTATCGAGAAGTTATAGTAGGATTGAGAAACGTGCACGTAGATTTGTCCCAAAGTGCTAAGTAAACATTTAAGCAGAAAAGGTGAAGGTCAAAGGTGAAGGTCGAAGTACTGGGTGGTGGAGTGTGTAGGGCATGTTCATATGTATCATGTGTATAAATATTTAAGGGATTGGCAAAAGTATTGAGAAGTTATTGTACGATTGAGAAACGTGCACGTAGATTTGTCCCAAAGTGCTAAGTAAACATTTAAAGTAGAAAAGGTCAAGGCCAAAGGTCAAGGTCGAAGTACTGGGGGGTGGAGTGTGTAAGGCATGTTCATATGTATCACGTGTATAAATATTGACATAATATGAAGCCATGTAGAAGTGACGTACGGGACGTACGGGACGGACGTACGGACGTACGGACGTACGGACGCCGGTAACACTATATGCCCCCCCGTACCATTCGGTAGCGGGGGCATAAAAATTATCATTTTTGATCCTTTGTGTGCTTAAAAAGAGTCCTTTAGGCGCTCGTCTTCCGTCTGCAGCAATAACAACAACAATAAGTATCAAATAGTGAACATTTCCACCATATTCACGGCACTGACCTACTATTCTCTATATATTCCACCATATTGGCACATACTGGGGTATGTTTCACTAAACTGTGTACGACTAAAATGTTAGCAATTGCAAAATTTTGTGTCTGTAAATTTCACATTAACACCGTTTTCTTGTAAGAATTATTGGATTTACATCCTATGCTCAGACAGCTCAATAAACGTAAATCCATCAATCGAAATTTCCAGACGATCATAAATTTGCACTTACGAACATTTTAGTTGTACAAAATTTAGTGAAACAGGCCCCAGCTGTCTAGTAGTAGCCAAAAAAAAGAAGAAACCTACCTACTTTTTTCTGAACCGTTACACGCACCACAGTTTTTTTTATAGGCCTGATGAAAACACCCAGCCCAATGACTTATATCACATTCAAAGTTTATGTAACATTAAGAAGTGCAAATACATGATGAAAATCAATCCAAGAGCAGTAAAAAAAAAACCTGGTCAAGAAAGAATATGTTGTGACCACCCATTTGAACCGTCTCGATGAGACTGTTCAAATGGTGGTCACATCATATACTTTCAGTCAAGAATAATAAAAAATATGTACAATTTTTCATCTTAACAAAATGTGTAAGTATCCATAGAAGTAAATTCCTTCCTCACCTTGATGATACAACCTTTACTGTCCACCGTCAATACAACGCTTCACACACTAACTCACTTTCATTTTCACGACACAGGTGAATAGACACTTTATGGCAAATTTGCCATGAAAATATGCAATAAATGTCACTGTATTACTTTCTGGCATTAAATTGAATTCCGAATACGCTTTTAGAAATACTAAAATTGTGATTTTTTTGTTCTATTTTTTAATTTCACATTGACAATGCAGACTATGGTGATAAAAATACACTTTACGGCAAATTTGTCAAAGCAAATTTGCTTTGGCAGGGCAAATTTGACGTTCTGGGATTTTTAACCTTCAGGCCAGAAAAGAACTGCATATTCTCATCCCTAGTCAGAGTCTACTGACAGGTAGAAACATTTCAAAACAGGTTTCAATTTATTGATCACACGATGAAAGTCAAGTAGAAAGATAAATACGAAGGCTCTTAAATATACCTTTTATCTACATTTATCAAAGACGACATGAAAAAGGAAGTAGATTGTTAATACCAAGAAACAATATGTGAAACAAATATGTGGCTGTGACTGAAGAAATGGGGCTTATGGGATTTATGACCAGGGTAGCTCCTGATCAAATAGCACACTCATGTAGCCCGATAACAATATATGTTGCTGGATAAAAGTTATGACTTGTGTTTCATTGACTGGATGGCGAACAGTGCAGATCATGATCAGACTGTGCTGATGCACAGGCTGATCTGGATCTACACTGGTTGTAAAACGAACAAGCACCATTTCTCCAGCTACAGCTACACATGACTTTACATAAACTCTAACTTTCCACTTTGCAGTCAATAAGTAAATAAATTATGACGCAATGTGACACCATTTGTGTACATATACGTACATTTAACCCTCACTACGCGGGAGACGAAAATTGTCGTCTGTTGTTTTTCATTTTTGCCTTAATTCTTAACAAAAAAACCTGTTTTGACAGCACATGAGAATCGTCTCCAGTGGAGACGATTCTCATGTGCTGCCAAAAAAGGTTTTTATCAAGAAATATTGAAAATAAAACATTTCCAGCAGACGACAAAATTTAATTCAGCATAGTAAGGGTTAATACATGAAGTAAAATATATTTCTTTTTGAAACCGACATCAACAATTGTTTTACTGTATAAAATTGATTTTCACAGTGAAATATAATACATGTAATAACATACAGTGTATACACATCAAAATACACTATTGCAATATGTATATGTAATAACATACAGTGTATACACTTCAAAATACACTATTGCAATATGTATATGTAATAACATACAGTGTATACACATCAAAATACACTATTGCAATATGTATATGTAATAACATACAGTGTATACACTTCAAAATACACATGTATATGTAATAACATACAGTGTATACACTTCAAAATACACTATTGCAATATGTATATGTAATAACATACAGTGTATACACATCAAAATACACTATTGCAATATGTATATGTAAACATGTAAGGTGATTTTACTGCTTCAATATATAATGATGTAACAAATAGAATATAGCATTTGTGTGATCTAATTAAATTTACTGATTTCATAAGACACACGTTTTATGCCTTTCCCATGAGTAGTAACATGTTCAATAAATATGATATTAACCCGCACTACACGGGAGACAGAAATTGTCGTCTGCTGTTTTTCATTTTTGCCTTAATTCTTAACAAAAAACCTGTTTTGACAGCACATGAGAATCGTCTCCAGTGGAGACGATTCTCATGCGCTGTCAAAAACATGTTTTTGTCGAGAAATATTGAAAAGAAAACATTTCCAGCAGACGACAAAATATAATTCAGCGTAGAAAGAGTTAAATCATCACATGTATGATCGATCCTTCTTACGTACAAAAAATAATTTTCCCACTTCACACCCTATTAACCAACTATAGTCAGAACATGCTTTTTTATATTTTGAAATATTTGCTTTTCTAGTTTTCTTATTTTTCAACATACATATATGGTGGTCACAACATGTAGTTCTAGTAAGAAATAACTTAGTTGACGTTGTTTCAATATACTGATGTATATCTTCATAATGAAATTCAAATTTCCTTACATATAGTGAACACTTACAAACTAAAATCCACTCCCTGAATAAATTCCAAAAAAAATAATTGTTTTCCATTTACCCACAAATACTTGAATAGTTCCAGTTTAGAAATCATTCAAACCAACTTCTTTATTGATCGACACATCTATTGTTCATAAAATTTTAAAATACACAATGAACTAGCACACTGATTCATGTATTTAACCCTTTAATACACCGCTATATTATTTTTTGTCGTTTTCCATTTTTATCACCAAAAACATGCTTTGACAGCACTTTAGAATCATTTCTGACATGCTTTAACAGCACTTCAGAATCATTTCCATTGGAAATGATTCTGAAGTGCTGTTAAACCATGTTTTATTGAGAAATAAGGCTACATATAAAGAAACAGCAGACAACAATTGTTGTGTGTAGCGCTTGAAGGGTTAAAACATTTTGCAATTTTGAAAACCAACACGCCTATTTAAGATATACAGATTACCGTAAATAATGAATTTAGTCTACGTATCCCCAGGGTACTGTTATTTATATACACACCTGCTGTGTGACACAATCGGCAAGTTTAATGCTTAACGGCAGGAACCGAACATTGTCGTCTGCTGTGCCGTCAAACTTTGTATTCATTCTCAAGGCAACCATGGTTTGACAGTATTTTAGAATCAATTTCCATTCTAAAGTACAACCAAAGCATGTTTTTTACGAGAAAAATGGAACATAAAAGACAAACAGCAGACGACAAAATCTTATTTGTCGCTGTATTAACGTTTAATGGCAAATTTGTCATCACAGATGTGACCCATTCTGGACATGTGGAATATCTAAATTTTCAACAATTTAAATATTTTTTTAAATATTTTTCGCAATTTATTTTTTTATTTCTGCTTGCAAGTGTATATTGTGACCATTCTCGATGAGACGGTTCAATTAAGTGCTCACAATATATACTTGTGCTAATTAGAGTATACACTGATCAAAAAGGTGAAAAGTCACATTTCTCCTGTTACTCGCAGATTTAATTTCAGAATGTGATAACTTTGGACAATACTGAATGGGCCAAAATATAACCCAATACCAGATATTGTGCTGTTTGGGCCAATGACTGTGGATATCTGCGTAAGCCATTCAACCACGAGGATAAGAAAATGTGGCCTGTTAGCCCAGTGTAGATCGGCCTATTTATGATCCACAAGTCATCAAAACCAAGATTATTTCTTGGAACAACAAAACCACAGATCCTGCCAGTCTGCATATGAACTTTTTGCATGCTAGCTGTAAAAATAACATCCAACAAATTACGAGTATGTTTCTTATTTCATTCTGTGAATATGTCTTGGAATTTCATTAGAATAGAGTCCATCGGACTCGATTCGAATGAAATTCCACGACATATGCACAATATTTATAGGGAGAAATAAGAAAATGTATAGTATTGTTGTCTGCAATTTTTGAATATTTATAGCCCACACATTTCCCAGCATGCAGTTAAAGCAGCCCGACACTCAACCATTACCTTCACTGTGTTTGTAGCTGATGGCTTGCTGACAGAACGACAAACAGTGAAAACCCTGATCAGACTGAGCGGATGTGCAGACTCGTCAGGGTTTTCACTGATCACGAAAGCTCATAAGCCTGGTTTATGTGAGAACGCCCGTGTGTGTGCGTCACCATTTAATGACAAATCAAATATTTATATTAGATTTCCTACCAGTAATTATTGTGAAAATAATACCATATTTTAGCTGGCATATTCAGCTGGTCACAGAAAAATGATATGGCGGTCACAAAATGTTAGTCACCATTGAAACACACAGGTGGAAGACTCTGACCCAGGACCCAATAAATGGCTCATTTGAAAAACGTTACCACACCCACCCATTTCCGTACGCTATACAGTATAGCATATTCATCGCATTTGTGTGAAACAACTTGGTAACCACCAGCCTAGCAACAGTCCGCCATGACAGTAGCTGACCACAAAAGCGCCGCCATATTGAAAATTGTTATCTCCAGTGATATTTGTCCAACATTCAGCAAGTGTGGATTGCCATGAAGCACGTTTTTTTTGTGCTCAGGTTTGCATATAGATTCTATTGTCTACAAATGTATTCAAAGTGAAAGTCAATGGGTTGAACATCCCCGCAACAGATAAAACATATAGAGACGGGACCACAGTTTAAAGCCTCATCCGACAGACAAGTGGAATGGAAATACTATGTAAGTATTTTTCACGCCTAGCGTGTGGATTGAACTCTCAACCTCCGGTACTGAAGTCCATTGCCTTATCCCCTAGACCATAGCCCATCCATACAAATGTGTTCAAGATGTTTACCAACCTCTGACAAACAATAGTGTCGATGTGCAATGAATATTCGCAATTCATGGTGTAAGTCAGAAGTTAACTGGACCTAACCTGCACTGGGCACCTAAACCAAAACATCTGCTTACAGTGTTGTGCCTTAAGGAGCAAGCCTTGGTGACATTTCCCTTTTAACACTTTTACCCTCAACTTTTTGCATGCTCGTGATGAAAATATCTGCCAAACAATCTTTTTATTTATCTCTGTAAATATGTCTTGAAATTTCATTAAAATCGAGTCCTCAGGACTCCAATTCTAATGAAATTCCAAGACATATTGATGATATTTGCAAGGAGAAATAAAAGAAAATATGATGATTTTTGTCTGCTATTTTTGAACTATTTATAGCCCACAAGTTTCCCAGCAAAGAGTTAACTGGAATCGATTTTGATATGTTAATTTTGAAACCAATCCAACTCGCACAAAATGATTTTCAGACTAGTCCATTTCTGAAAAGGGCGCGTTTTTGTTATTAAAAATATGAAAATTACTTGCAAAAAGTGCAGATCCTGATGAGACGGCTCGTCATGAGCCGGCTCATCTGGATCTACACTTTTTGCCAATACCACGGAAACCTTTCTGGTGCATGTGTTTTATACATTATGCTCTATACCTAGTATAAAGTTCTTCTGGGATACAGTTTGGGCAACTAAAACCATGAGCGGAGTAGGCGATACATTTTTACCGCAGGAAACGGGTTTCCCATCAGCATTTTAAAATTCTCCAAGCCAAATGTCAAGCCGTTTCAAGTGTAAAATATGGCAATACGAGAACGGTGATTATGACATGCTACACAGGGATATCTGAAGAACAAGAATTCCGCCACAGAAGCGGTGTTGTGCCTGCCGAGGCATTTGACTAACATGATCATGTGCACGAAAAAGGTCAAGATCATATTAATGGCAGCACGAGTGTGTTCCAACTGCTTATATGCATCAAGTGTCCAAATATTGAAGCAATCCATCATGTAATATATAAGTTATATGATAATGAAGAAACTTGTACAAACTTTTTGATGTAAAAAACATGGCTAAGTGTTTCCACAACCATGTGAAGGTCAAAAAGGTCAAGTTCATGTTAATGGGGGCATAAATGTGTTCCAAATGCTCACATGTATCAAGTAATATTAAAGGCATAATATTATGATGAAGAACCTGGTACAAACCTTTTGACGTCAAAACGGCTAAGTGTTTCTGCAACAATGTGAAGGTCAAAATGGTCAAGGTCAAGTTAATGGGGATGAATGGGCGTGTTCCAAATATTTACGCAATCCATCAAGTAATATTAAAGTAATATGATGATGGAACTTGTAAAAACTTTTGACGTAAAAAAATGACCAAGTTTTTCTGCAAAAAATGTGAAGGTACAAATGGTCAAGGTCATGTTAATGGGGGCATGAGTGTGTTCCAAATGCTCACATGTATCAAGTGTCCAAATATTTACGCAGTCCATCAAGTAATATTAAAGTTATATGATGATGACGAAGCTTGTACAAACTTTTTGACATTTCGGACGACGACGACAGAAAAGTCGTGAATTCTGCTAAAGCAAGCGCGACAAAAATTGGTGAAGCGGTTCAGGACGGTGATGTTGCAGCGGATGCTGGAGACATTTGGACAGAAAATGGAAGGGATAAGCTGCCACATCACCGAAGGAGAAAAACAGGTGAATCGCATAGAGGCGAAGCTTGATCAATTGTTAGTAACGGCCAACGAGAAGCGAATAATGGAGAGGACGGTGGAACATTTGTGTGCATCGGTATCGATGTTGCCGCCTCCACGCACGCCATCGCGAAGAATGCTGGGCACTTCTTGGCCATCATGACACCAAATGTATTTCAAGAGCTGTTCGGACCAGGACAGGTCCGGATATTGTACAACTGGAAAGGGAATGGACAGCTGAAGAAGAAGAAACTCAACGCGAAGCGTGAGGGATTTGAAGAGATGTGTGCAACACTACTACCCAGAAGCAAGGAACAAGATGATGACTTGGGAGGGCATCATACATAAGATCGACAAGAGACTACGATGACAGGACAGGAGGACGCCACGACCAGCTCTACAAGACCGATCAACAGACAAGGTACAGAACCGGACTGACGACAGCCTGATGGAAATAGACATGACTAACGCCCCGACAGAGTTTGAAGTATACTCAACAAAACTAGAAACGTCCCTGTTTTACATGTATTTTAAAATACATGTATTTTAAACCGTGGCGATGTTCAGAATACGATCGTGTCGAGTTTAGCCGATACACACGGTTTACATAGCGGCCAGTGACCGGAACGTTGATTTCCACTTTTTGCACGTGCACGCTATACTTGTCATCGATAAGGTGATTCAGTTCATGTCGTACCATTCATGCGATAGGGGCTATTCGGAAAATTAACTTTTTTAATTTTTCACTGTTTTCGATATGCCACGGCTTTCCGAAAACGAGCGAAATCAGGCAATTGGGATGCTTGCGGGTGGGATGGCCGCCAGGGCGGTCGCGCCTCGGTTTGGTTGCTGTCGGAAGACGATTGATCGTCTTGCAGCCCGGTACCAGCAGACTGGGGCTGTTCACGACCAGCAGCGACCTGGTAGGCCTCGTGTAACGACGGCTAGAGCCGATCGTTACATTAAGTTGACGCACTTACGTCAACGTCGATTGGCAGCCACAGTCACTGCTAGGCGATACGGTGTCTCAGGGCAGACCATTCGCAACCGGTTACGTCGTAACGCCCAACCAATCCGGGCACGCCGCCCGTACACTGGTCAGATAATGACCCAACGTCACCGTGCTGCCAGACTGTTATGGGCGCGACGTCATCTGAACTGGAGAAGGGCTGACTGGAACCGAGTTTTGTTCACCGATGAATCTCGGTTCACAGTCATGCTGACGGAAGATTACGGGTATACAGGCGTAAAAATGAAAGATTCACCGATTGTTGCATTGTTGAGAAGAACAGGTTTGGGGGAGGGAGCGTAATGGTCTGGGTGGGATCATGGGAAACCGGAAGACAGATTTGGTTGTTGTACAGGGCAACATCAATGCACAACGTTATGTTGCAGATGTGCTAAATGCACATGCCTTACCATTTATCCGTCAGCATGGTCCTGGTGTGACATTGATGCACGACAATGCCCGCCCTCACGTAGCCAGGGTCACCACTCAATACTTACAGCAAAACAACGTCGACGTCATGCCATGGCCCGCGGTCTCCCCGGATCTCAATCCCATTGAGCACATATGGGATGAGCTGGGCCGCAAAGCACGAGCTAACCATCAGATTGACAATGTTCGCGATCTTACACGGGCGTTACAACGGGAATGGAGGAATTTGCCCAATGCACTGGTATTGCGTTACGTCACGTCGATGCGGCGTAGGATCATTGCATGCATTCATGCAAATGGTGGCCACACTCGGTACTAACAAGATTTACTGAATTTGCCACATTACTTATTGAAATTCCATCTCTAAACATTAAGTAACACATTTCTGAGTTTTTGTGATTTTTGATTTTGACCCCTACCGCCCTTGGCCGGTTATCTCTCGAATATTTAACAAGATATCCAAATGCAATTTATTGGCTTTGATACAGAAATGAATGAACTTGTTTTTCCATTTTGATTTTTAAAAGTAACCCTTTTGGTTTTTGATGAATCTTTCCTTAAACATGGAGGGACGTTTCTAGTTTTGCTCAGTATAGAAACCGACAACTGTTTGTACAGAAACATTACCAAACATGGCGAAAGTGGACAGCGATATTGATGCACATGTACAGTAGAACCTCTCGCAAACTAGATTGGTCAGTAAGCGTGGGCCCAAGTACACCTAAATATGTAAAATTTTCCAAGTGTGTGGGCTTGTGACCTTGACTCTGGGCTTAGCAGCGGCGGCACGAACGTGAATTTGTCACAGGGTGGTAGAGGTCCATTGGAGATATGCGTGTGTTAAATGTGAAGCAGATCCGAGCAAGGAAATAGAAGGTATAATCGATTTCTCTGATGTTAAGTTTTGTTAAGAGACTAAGTATGTGACCGGGAAAGCCGGGCCAAACTTTACAAAACAGGCCCCAGAGGTGTGAACGTCCGCGTAATTATGTCGCGGACAATCCCAACAAAAACTCAGATTGGCGCACAGCCAAACAAATCCATCCAACAAAATAAACCAAACAAACAACAAATCCATCCAACAAAATAAACCAAACAACAGGGGTTATAGAACACCCAGATCTCAGCCACAAACTAGCGGATAAAGATTTAATGATGGAGCTCAACGCCAACCAAAACAAAATCACTAAGGCCCATTTCCTGTGCAAAACAGGTTCAACAATGCTTCGGAAGTTCAACACAAAAACACTACCGTACTCCACAACTCCAGCGTCATTCATAAATATGGGGAAAGAACAAACCGTACGCACAACTTGTCCGAAAGCGGTAAGATGCACACAGTGACAGAATATGGCCACACAAACAGAGACTGTAAAAACAACACAATAATATGCCCATACTGTGCGGGGAACCATACCAGGGGATGAAATTTCACTCGCCCAGCTCGCCATGGCGAGTGCTTTTTGTGGCGGTCGAGTACTTTCTACAGGCACTCGCCCAGTTTGGCGAGTGAAAGATTTGGTCACAATATTGTTTTTCTGCAGAAATTGCCAATTAATTCCATCGATAACGGCCAACAAATGGTATTAATTCAGCGACCATTTGTTGTTTACATTCTACGTCAATTTGCCGGAAGTAAGATTCAAGCAGTGTCTATGTACACGGTTACGGGTAGAATCGCTAGCGATTTTGAACACGGTCCATATCGGGCAAATAAATTCACGGATTATTTGTCGGCTGTACACGGCCGGGCTAACAAATAATAGGACTGCGAGTATAGACTAGTGTATACGTGGCCACATATATCGTCTCGTATACAGTTGGGTTAACGCGAATTTCAGACGCCGAACATAACGGCTTGGGATGAAACAGTCGGCTCCGGGTCAGAAACCATTGAATTTAGTAATTAAGGCAGCTGCGCGCATGCAAACATAGCCACTATAAATCAAACAAAATCTATGTCACTCAACGCTTATAGAAAATAAGAAGCGTGCAAGCCTCTGAGCAAATTCGCTGCTAAAAACGTTGTTGAAGAAAAAACTCGACGAAGTTTATCTCACGATAAATAATATTTATGTTTGTAATGTTCAGGGGTTAACACTACTGACAAGTTGTCTGCTCCGCGTAGGAATACACATCGCCACTACTTTGCCGAGGTGTACCGAATGCCGATAGCACGGGTAGTTGTGTGTCTCTTGAAGGTCATTTATCATGCTGACTGTACGGAGTGCACATCATATCACTGTTTGGTAAGTTCACCTGTGTGCTTGCTGCACTTTGTCCTGTCCCATTACAATGATACCTACCTTGCCCAAACTACACAAGTAGCGACCTGCGTGTGTGTTTATCCAGAGTCAACACGCAGACGGTTCGTCAAGGAAGACAACTACGTCAAGACTGGCTGGTTGCGAGTCTAAGCCAAACGACAAACCCAAGGTTAGTCGGGAAGTCCACGGTAGAATGGACATGAGGGAAACATTATATGTTTATGTTCATTTAATAATTAAAATATAAATAACAATAATAGTGAATATGTCTGATCGTTTTGGTAATGATCATTACAAATAACATTTTATTTAAAATAAAAAAAAAACTGGGCAAGTACTTTTTATTTGTACTTGCCCAGCTGGGCGAGTGGAAAAAAATGAATTTTTCAACCCCTGCATACATGTACATACAACCAATGCGAAAGCAAAGGTTACACCCATTGGTATTATTGCAATAATTGCCATGGAGCGGGCTACGACCCTAGAGGCCACGGTACTGGCAGCCAGAAATGTCACGTATACCTGAAATACGTAGCCCAACTGAATTCAATATATGAAACCAAACAAATCACCAGAATGGCTCTCAAAGAGCAAATACAACACAATGTAGGCAAAGACGAGCGAGCAGCCAACAAATGCTCAACCAAAACAAACAAACAGTAATAATGTAGAAAACACCACAACGCCAGCCACAAAAATTGACGCCATCAACGTCAAAACCCAAAATGACGTCGACGTAAATGACGTCATGACAAACAAGAATTCCGCCACGGAAGCGGTATCGCGCCTGCCGAGGCATTTGACCGTGTTGTGAAAAAACAATAACTTTAAACGCATTTGCCTTACAAAAAAAACGGACAACGCGGACGATGACGATGCCGGAAAAAGCGCCGACTAGTCGCGCGGAATGATCACGCAAATCGCGAGAGAAACCCTCACAATACAAGAACACCACTAACGTCAACCCCAAACAGGCCGGACAAGCAAAGCAAATAGAACCCACAGGGGTTCGTTCACAGCCACCCCGAACAAAAATATATGAAAACAAGAAACGAGGCAAAGCCACGAAGGCCAGGTTTTTGTCCAAGCATAGACACTTGGATAACATAATTATACCCACTTTTGTAGACTAGATGGCCATGGCCTGCATGTCGCGCCTTGGGGCGAGGCATGGACACTAAAAAAATAGATATAGTAGATGGAAAAACTTTAACCAAAAAACTTTAACCGGACACACGGACGAACGGACGGACGTATGCCAAAATGCTGACGATATCGCGCTTTCCGCAAGCAGGTGTGACAATAATGATAAACACCCATGTGAAGTATCAAGGTTATTGGGTGAAGCAGTTGCAGAGATACAGTACACAAAAAAACTTTAACAAAAAAATTCAAAGTAATTTGAACTTGACATAGAGCACAGGATCGCGCTTTCCGCAAGCAGGTGCGACAATGATGATAAACACCCATGTGAAGTATCAAGGTATTGGGTGAAGCAGTTGCAGAGATATAGTACACGAAAAAACTTTAACAAAAAAATTCAAAGTAATTTGACCTTGACATTGGGCACAGGATCGCGCTTTCCGCAAGCAGGTGCAACAATGATGATAAACACCCATGTGAAGTATCAAGGTATTGGGTGAAGCAGTTAAGTTGCAGAGATATAGTACACTAAAAAACTTTAACAAAAAAATTCAAAGTAATTTGACCTTGACATTGTGAACAGGGGCCGCACGGTTGGGGGTTAGAATGAAAATATGGATGATGATAAACACCCATGTGAAGTTTCAAGGTAATGGGCGAAGCAGTTGCAGAGATATAGTATAACGAAAAAGTTTTAACCAAAAAAATTTAACCAGACGTACGTTAAAAAGTTAACGTTGAAAATGGCTAAGTCAATTACGTAGAAATAATAGGTGAAGGTAAAAAAATGGTCACATGTTGGATAGTTGTATGTGGTAGGCACCCCTTGGTTATGAAGCTGTGAAAGTTTGGTGGTCCTAGGTGGTACAGTACCAAAGAAATGGACTTAAACACGAAAACTTAACATTGTAAACGCGAAAACTTAACATTGAAAATGGCTAAGTCGACTGCGCGGAAAAAATGGGTCAAGTTAAAAAAAAAAGTAACATGTTGGATAGTGATATGTGGTGGGCACCCCTTGATTATGAAGCTGTGAAAGCTTGGTGGTCCTAGGTGGTACAGTAACAAAGCAATGGACTCAAAACACGAAAACTTAACATTGATTGTGGATGCCGCCCGCCCGCCCGCCCGCCCCGCCCACCGCCCGCCCGCCCGGCTTTCGCCAATCCAATAGCCTGGATTTTTTTCCAAAAAACCTGGCTAAAAATGGTCACATGTTGGATAGTTGTATGTGGTAGGCACCCCTTGGTTATGAAGCTGTGAAAGTTTGGTGGTCGTAGGTGGTACACTAGTACCAAAGAAATGGACTTAAAACACGAAAACTTAACATTGTAAACGCGAAAACTTAACATTGAAAATGGCTAAGTCGACTTCGCGGAAAAAATGGGTGAAGTTAAAAAAAAAGTAACATGTTGGATAGTGATATGTGGTGGGCACCCCTTGATTATGAAGCTGTGAAAGTTTGGTGGTCCTAGGTGGTACAGTAACAAAGAAATGGACTCAAACACGAAAACTTAACATTGATTGTGGACGCCGCCCGCCCGCCGCCGCCCGCCCGCCGCCCGCCCGGCTTTCGCCAATCCAATAGCCTGGATTTTTTTTCAAAAAACCTGGCTAAAAAACAGCGCGGGGAATTATTATTAAATAACAACAACAACTTGGCGATTAATTGTATTGGTCCGAAACGTCCATGGTACGAAGCTTGTGAGTGACCAAAAAAACAGCGCCTGGTAGTATTTATAAACAACAACTACAACTCTGCGATTGTTTGTTTTTTTTTCATTTTTTTTTTAAAAATTGAGGGCGTCTTATAGCCCCATGTAGACATTTTCCCCCAGATTTTGGAGTGAAAATATGGGTGCGACTTATGCATGATTGCGACTTATAATCGGCAGAATACAGTATATACTTAAAATAATGTTTCCCAATATGTTTGTCACAGAAAAAAAGTATGTTAGGCAATTTCGAAAACATTGATAAATTTGATTACCAGTTTTTTATCAATGTATTAACAGTATGTGGTAGAATTCAAATTTGTTGTCGGCTCCAAACTATGTGACATAGTGTGTGAAAGCGAATCTGGATTTTTGTATGTGCTCATATCAGTGTACTGGTGAATTTCTCACGGAAACATTATAGGTGAATTTATCACGGGAATATTTTAGGATCCGCGACGAGGTACAGGCCGGTAAGTGACGTATATATTCAAACTAGGTAGTGTAGTAATAATTCTGATCATAGCAACAGGTGCACATCTCAACTATATTTCATCCCATCAACACAGTAGTGTTCTAAATACCGTATACCACAGAAATGAACATATAATATCACATGAAAATAATAAAGATAAAACATAAATAACAAGAACTGCGTCTGTCGAACGCGGATGCCACCTGCAGCATATTGGAGAAACTGTGACAAAGTGGTTAAGTCATTTAAGTAACCTGGTGAAGGTGAAAAGGCGAAGGTCATATAAATTATGAAAAGGCAGGTGTGGGCACACATACCAATGAATGAAGTGTTGAAGTATTGAAGCGATTAAGCAACTTATGTAGATGATATGGCCAGTTTGAGAAACTGTGACGAAATGGTTAAGCAAAATTGTTAAGTAATTTAAGTAACCTGGTGAAGGTGAAAAGGCGAAGGTCATATAAATTATGAAAAGGCAGGTGTGGTACACATACAAATGAATGAAGTGTTGAAGTATTGAAGCGATTAAGCAACTTATGTAGACGATATGGCCAGTTTGAGAAACTGTGACGAACTGGTTAACCAAAATTGTTAAGTCATTTAAGTAACCTGGTGAAGGTCAAAAGGGCGAAGGTTCATATACATTATGAAAAGGCAGGTGTGGCACTACATACCAATGAATGAAAGTGTTGAAGTATTGAAGCGATTAAGCAACTTATGTAGATGTATGGGCATTTTTGAGAAACTGTGACGAACTGGTTAACCAAAATTGTTAAGTCATTTAAGTAACCTGGTGAAGGTCAAAAGGCGAAGGTCATATAAATTATGAAAAGGCAGGTGTGGCACACATACCAATGAATGAAGTGTTGCAGTATTGAAGCGATTAAGCAACTTATGTAGATGATATGGCCATTTTGAGAAACTGTGACGAACTGGTTAACCAAAATTGTTAAGTCATTTAAGTAACCTGATGAAGGTCAAAAGGCGAAGGTCATATAAATTATGAAAAGGCAGGTGTGGCATACATACCAATGAATGAAGTGTTGAAGTATTGAAGTGATTAAGCAACTTATGTAGATGCTATGGCCAGTTTGAGAAACTGTGACAAAGTGGTTAACCGAAAAGTGTGAGGACGGACAGACAGACGGACAGACAGACAGACGCTCTAACGTTTGGCAGTTATGGGCTTTTTGTTCTTTAAAAGATCAAAGGATAAGCTCATAAAGATCAAAGATATTAGGAGCTTACGGAAAAGAACAAAGGAATCCTTTGTTACTAACCCTTACTCTAAGCTCCTAAACCCCGTTTGCTGGCTCGGACAGACAGACAGACAGACGGACAGACGGACGGACAGACGGACAGATGGACGGTCCAAAAACAATATGCCACCCGGCTCTTCGAGACCTGTGGCATAAAAACAGCAGACTGTCTCTATATAGCTAATTCATATATCATTCATTCCAGTTCACACCTGGACATCGTGGAGACCACATTTCAGCCGTGAAAACTTCATCGCAAATTGAATAATTGTCTGATTGCATATTAAAACATGTCGATTGTAATTGCTTGATTACCGCTAACAAGTGCAAATATTTCTGTTGCAAATTGATCTATCAATACAATTTTGATCTAAAACAAAACGCATTTATCTGCCGCGGATTTAGGAAATATAAAATAAATACGCCCAAGGAATCAAATGAAAACAAATACAACTTGTAATAAATAACACAGCAATTATTAGCTAAAAATTTATCTAATGCGAGTAACAAAATTTCGGATGTGAGCCATAGAGTGACCACCATTTAATGATCATCTCAACAGGTGCGCATCTCCACTGTATTTCAAACCGTGAACTCAGTAGTGCTCTATAGAACACCGTGATCAGTAAATCATCACAACACAGAACATAAACCTGTAAAGATTGCAACAAACACAGGACTGCCAAAACCCAAGAGTTACGCCAGTCGCGTCAAACCCGGCACAAAACACAGCAGTGAGACCGAAAACGAACAAAGGGAAATCCACCCCGCACAGATTACATGCGGGCGCAACCAATATATTCCCCATAGCAATGAGTCGGGAGATCAGAAACTCACCGGTAAAGGCACATGCTGCGACGCCTAAACGAACAAGGGCAGCTTCACCACCAACCAAGACAGATGAAGCCAGCTCCTATGCACGGAAGCGGCTGCATATGAGACAATCTCCGCAGCCTGAACATCAGGAAGCGGAAACACTATAATTCAGGACAACGGGCATGATAAAGGCCCAATTGTTTGCGACGGTACTGCTCACATACCTGGGCAATGCGTTAAACTTAGGCGAGCTAAGCTTTGGCAGCGCCCATAAGCTGATCAAAATTAAGCTCCCAGTTGCCCATGCAAACAAGGCAAAATGATTCATGTCGCCGGCAAGCAATATAGATTGCTCATATCTACAGGGGTACATGGAAGTATCTAATACAAAACAGAACAAGAAATGCGTCTGTCGAACGCGGATGCCACCTGCAGCATATTTGAGAAACTGTGACAAATTGGTTAACCGAAAAGTGTGACAGACGGACAGATGGACAGACAGACAGACAGACGGACGGACAGAGGGACAGACGGACGGACGGTCCAAACACTATATGCCACCCGTTTCTTCGAAACCCGGTGGCATAAAAAGGCACCACAACAAACACGAACAACAAACGGACTCTACGCACACTACGGAATTGTTTTTCACCATGACATCCCACTTAACCTTAATGAGCGTGAATTAATGTCCGCCCTCAACGCTAAAGACAACAATATTACGTCAGCTCAATACGCGGGGTACAAAACCAAAACACACAAAATCCTAATAAAATTTGAAACACAATACGACTACCTCCCATATAACATTACACCGGCCCGCTATGTCAATGCCGGCGAAGAACTATCAGTAAACCTATCGCCTATATGCTGCTGCAGAACAGGCCATAACCTTGTCCAATGTAAGGACAGGAAACATAAAGTTGCACCTTTCTGTGGAAATTGCTGGGAAGCTAAAAAACCAAACTACAGGACGCACGCAGTCTATGACCGAAACTGCCCTATATACAGGGACTTCACAAGCAGAATATAAATCCAAAATAACATAGTAGCAGCCCAGCGCGAAGCTAGTGCTGCAAGACACTCGGTGATGTCATCAACTTCGACATATCACAAAGCCCCAAAGGTGACACAAAAAGCACCCACTACAGTAACCAGACAAGTGGAAGCCACACCAAACCAGGATAATGGTGCTAACATAATCATACCTAAGAAAGAGCTAGATCTACTAATGTCAAGACTGAAAAATCTATAGGACTTTATATTATCCAAATACGGAGAGGAAGCAAAAGTCTCTTAACAAACGGCACCACCCTAGCCCCGCCACAGGCCGAAACATTATCGGATAGCGATATGGAGGTAACTAACGATGAAACGGTTCATCCAATCCAACCCAACGTCAATGTCTGCATTGACGTTAATGCCAGCACTGACGACCAGGAAGCAATTAACGTCACAAATCAACATGATGTGGAAACAAATGCTAACGGGGTTGCCACCTCACAGGTACCTGCCAACAAACCGGACGTCAGTGACGTCATCAATGATACTGACGTCAATGATCAAGTGCATACTTTGACGTCCCATCGTCAGCCCATCTAGTTATTGCAGAATTGCCGGACATAGCAGCATGGGGAAATAAGGCTAGGAAGGATAAATCCAAGATCACAAACGACATCAATGTTGACGTCAGCAGTGATGGTGACATCAAATCTGACGGCACACCAGAAACAAATAAACTTATGCGTAAAACTGTATACTCACCAAAACAGAGAGAATTGGGGGCACAGACAAGTATAACGAAATGGCAAAAAAATAAGAAGCAATAAAACACGTAAAGAAAAATAAAATGGGCAAAGGCAGCAATAAACAAGAAAAAACCCTGACAATCCTTCAATGGAACTGTCCGGGTTTTGGGGTCAAAAGGGGGAACTTATAGACGACGACGACGACGACGACGACGACGACGACGACGACGACGACGACGACGACGACGACGACGACGACGACGACGACGACGACGACGACGACGACGACGACACGACGACGAGACGACGACGACGACGACAGACTACGACGACGACGACGACGACGCGACGACACGACGACGACGACGACACACGACGATCGAGCGCGAAATAGACGACACGACGACGTCGCGACGACTACGGACGAACCGACACGACGCGAAACCGGACGAACGACGGACGAACGACGAGCGACGACGACGACGACGACGACGACGACGACGACGACGACGACGACGACGACGACGACACGACGACGACGACGACGACACGACGACACGACGACGACACGACGACGACGACGACGACGACGACGACGACGACGACGCGACGACGACGACGACGACGTCGGCGAGACGACGACGACGAGACGAGGACGACGCGACGACGACGACGACGACGACGACGACGACGACGACGCGACGCCGACGACGACGCGACGACGCGACGACGACGCGACGACGACGACGACGACGACGACGACGACGACGACGACGACGACGACGACGACGCGACGAACGACGACGACGACGACACGACGACGACGACGACGACGACTACGACGACGACGACGACGACGACGACGACGACGACGACGACGACGACGACGACGACGACGACGACGACGACGACGACGACGACGACGACGACGACGACGACGACGACGACGACGACGACGACGACGACGACGACGACTTCATAAGGTCAGAACTCAAACACGTACTAAGTAAAAAGAAAACTCCGGAGCCGGAGCAGATCAGATTCACTACAACATCCTGAAAAAATTGCGAGACAAATCACTACAAGTACTGTTAAAACTAATTAATGCTTCCTGGGCTGACGGGTCCCTACCCAATAGCTGGAAAGAAGCAACAATTATACCGATATTAAAGCCGACTAAGGATAGTGAAAAACCAGCATCATACAGACCAATATCGCTAACATCTGCAATATGCAAAATAATCAATGGTAACAGGTAGATTAAAATCAAATCTAGAAACAACGCAAACAATAGGACCAGTACAATCAGGCTTCCGAAACAACAGATCAACCATAGACCAGCTAGCATGGCTAGAAACGGTTATTAAAACGGCATTCATGAAAACCACAAAACGAAACAATTACAAAAAGTGATGGCAGTTTTTCTGGACCTCGAAAAAGCATTCGACCTCATGTGGACAAAAGGAGCCATTGTCCAACAGGGCAACCCACTGTTACTCAGAGAAAGACATAAATCGCACCAGACATGCACGCGCAACTGGAAGGAAATGAACGTCAGACCCTGTGCCGAAGAGCCCTAATGATGTGGAGGATCTGCCTGTGCTATTCACCCTGACCAGGGCGAGATTCCCTGGTCAGGGTGAACAGCAGGGGCAGATAGGCACAGGTATGACCATGGTCGGCACGCGACCATGCCCTAATGTCGCCGATTCCATAAAACAAGTGGGGGTCGCCCCCATGCCGCTGAACCCTCCAAATATGTGGGGGATCCGTCTATGGACTCGGACCCTGCGCCGTGGAGCCCTAATGTGGAAGATCTGCCCGACAGGGATTACATGCGACACTCATTCTTTACAGCCTATGTAAATAGATCAACGAAATCTTCTCATATAGGAAAGGCAATGTACTTATTGTAACATGAGCAAACAGATAATATAACCAACGTAGAATAATCAGACAACGACCGAATAAAACTGAACTGTCGAACAATGAATGTCTGTGCTGGATGAACATTGATATGTCTAAAACGGTCTGTATGGAGTCCGGGGAGAAACACGGAAACCCTAGGGGCAAATCCCACACAGGGCTACCCGGGCACCCAACACGCTTATGGTAATATCATATCACCAGCATCGTAACTCATTTGGACATGTCTAAGAAACAGCATAAACATCACTTAAACAAAGGCAACAACAAAACAGCAAAATCACCCGAGGAGAAAACAGCAAAAATGTCTGCATCCAAGTAAGCAACCATCAAACTACCCAAGTACAAAAACAAAAAAACGCAAAAACTATAAGAATAATGACAAAACAACATCACACAATGAATTTCTGGGGCCTGAGGAACAATGATATCTCTAAAACTGCCTGTATGGACGACATGTCCGGGGAAGCACTATGGAAACCCTATGGTTAAATCCTACACAGGGCAGCCAGCACCCAACACGCTTAGGACAATATGATAACCCCACGGCCACGTAATTTATTGAACATACTCAAGAACCAATACTGTATATAATCACACATGTCTTTCTCTTCCAGGATATATGTACAAGTGTAAATAAGTTGTCACAAAAATATATAATTACGAAATAAAGGCAATGCCCAAGACAAAGAGTAAAATGGCTACATGCACGCTGCCTCAAGCCATACAAGTAAATACAATGTACTTGTCCTAAACTACGACAGAGCTACAAAACCTGTCAATACCAACCAACATAACACAAGAATTCCGCGAAATCAAATGTCTCGCCTTGTTCCGCCTTGACCTTGACCCTGGGGCCTTGAGCTTGACCTGGGGCCCCGAGAATAGTCCTATATTCATCTACATATAATAGTAAAGGTATAACGACGGCAACAACTACGACGACTACGGCAACGACAATAACTACAGCGACGACGACAGCAACAACTACGGCGATGATGACAACTACGGCAACACCTACGGCACATCTACCGACGATCACAAGGATGCCAAGCCGGTTCCTCGCACACCGCCCATTCCAGTCATCATTGACGAGCCCGGCTGTGGTAACGGCGCTCCAGGTGTTATGTACAGGAACAGACCAACGACATCCTGATGGACATCGACGTCACCAATGCCCTGACAGAGTTTGAAGAAACGGACGACTTTGACATGATTTAGTACAAGAAATGCGTCTGTCGAACGCGGATGCCACCTGCAGCATATTTGAGAAACTGTGGACGGACGGACGGACGGACGTTCTTACAAATGGATACTTATGTGGCTTATCACATGTTAAATATTAGCCACATAAAACGATTTTTAGCCACATAACAGGATTTTTTAGGTGGCTAATTGTCACCAACCCTATCCTTTACTAAGTCCATAACCCTGTGGGGCTAGCCACATAAGTACCCTAATGTGTGCCCGGACGGACGGACGGACAGACGGACGGACGTTCTTACAGTACTATACTTATGTGGCTTATCACATGTTAAATATTAGCCACATAAAACGATTTTTAGCCACATAAAAGGATGTTTTAGGTGGCTAATTGTAACCAACCCTATCCTTTACTAAGTCCATAACCCTGTGGGGCTAGCCACATAAGTACCCTAATGTGTGCCCGGACGGACGGACGGACGTTCTTACATTAGGGTACTTATGTGGCTCATCACATGTTAAATATTAGCCACATAAAACGATTTTTAGCCACATAAAACGATTTTTTAGGTGGCTAATTGTAACCAACCCTATCCTTTAACAAGTCCATAACCCTGTGGGGCTAGCCACATAAGTACCCTAATGTGTGCCCGGACGGACGGACGGACGGACGGACGGACGGACAGACGGACGGACGTTCTTACAGTACTATACTTATGTGGCTTATCACATGTTAAATATTAGCCACATAAAACGATTTTTAGCCACATAAAAGGATTTTTTAGGTGGCTAATTGTAACCAACCCTATCCTTTACTAAGTCCATAACCCTGTGGGGCTAGCCACATAAGTACCCTAATGTGTGCCCGGACGGACGGACGGACGGACGGACGGACGTTCTTACAAATGGATACTTATGTGACTTATCACATGTTAAATATTAGCCACATAAAACGATTTTTAGCCACATAAAAGGATTTTTTAGGTGACTAATTGTAACCAACCCTATCCTTTACTAAGTCCATAACCCTGTGGGGCTAGCCACATAAGTACCCTAATGTGTGCCCGGACGGACGGATGGACGGACGGACGGATGGTCCAAACACTATATGCCACCCGTTTCTTCGAAACCCGGTGGCATAAAAACCAACATATATGATATGTGGGAGCATGCGATGGGTAATTTAACGATCGGGATTCATCCTTACCAGTATCCCGAACGGGAATGACTAAAAGTATGCAGAATTATTATACTGAATTTATAACATTTATCACAGGCAAAATGGCTGTGATAATGTAATAAATTCAGTATAATAACAAGAAACGAGGCAAAGCCACGAAGGCCAGGTTTTTTCCAAGCATAGACACTTGGATAACATAATTATACCCACTTTTTGTAGACTAGATGGCCGTGGCCTGCATGTCGCGCCTTGGGGCGAGGCATGGACACTAAAAAAATCGATATAGTAGATGGAAAAACTTAAACGAAAAAACTTTAACCGGACACACGGACGTACAGACGGAAGGACGGACGTATGCCAAAATGCCGACGATATCGCGCTTTCTGCAAGCGGGTGCGACAATGATGATAAACACCCATGTGAAGTATCAAGGTAATGGGTGAAGCAGTTGCAGAGATATAGTACACGAAAAAACTTTAACAAAAAAATTCAAAGTAATTTGACCTTGACATTGGGCACAGGGGCCGCACGGTTGGGGGTTAGAATGAAAATATGGATGATGATAAACACCCATGTGAAGTTTCAAGGTAATGGGCGAAGCAGTTGCAGAGATAAAGTATAACAAAAAAGTTTTAACCAAAAAACTTTAACCAGACGTACATTAAAAAGTTAACGTTGAAAATGGCTAAGTCAATTACGTAGAAATAATAGGTGAAGGTAAAACAAGAAACGAGGCAAAGCCACGAAGGTCATGTTTTTTCCAAGCATAGACACTTGGATAACATAATTATACCTACTTTTTGTAGACTAGATGGCCGTGGCCTGCATGTCGCGCCTTGGGGCGAGGCATGGACACTAAAAAAATAGATATAGTAGATGGAAAAACTTCAACGAAAAAACTTTAACCGGACACGGACAGAAGGACGGACGTATGCCAAAATGCATAAAATGCGCTTTCCGCAAGCGGGTGCGACAATGATGATAAACACCCATGTGAAGTATCAAGGTAATGGATGAAGCAGTTGCAGAGATATAGTACACTAAAAAACTTTAACAAAAAAAATCAAAGTAATTTGACCTTGACATTGTGAACAGGGGCCGCACGGTTGGGGGTTAGAATGAAAATATGGATGATGATAAACACCCATGTGAAGTTTCAAGGTAATGGGCGAAGCAGTTGCAGAGATATAGTATAACGAAAAAGTTTTAACCAAAAAACTTTAACCAGACGTACGTTAAAAAGTAAACGTTGAAAATGGCTAAGTCAATTACGTAGAAATAATAGGTGAAGGTAAAAAAAATGGTCACATGTTGGATAGTTGTATGTGGTAGGCACCCCTTGGTTATGAAGCTGTGAAAGTTTGGTGGTCCTAGGTGGTACAGTACCAAAGAAATGGACTTAAACACGAAAACTTAACATTGTAAACGCGAAAACTTAACATTGAAAATGGCTAAGTCGACTACGCAGAAAAAATGGGTCAAGTTAAAAAAAAAAGTAACATGTTGGATAGTGATATGTGGTGGGCACCCCTTGATTATGAAGCTGTGAAAGTTTGGTGGTCCTAGGTGGTACAGTACCAAAGAAATGGACTTAAACACGAAAACTTAACATTGTAAACGCGAAAACTTAACATTGAAAATGGCTAAGTCGACTACGCGGAAAAAATGGGTCAAGATAAAAGAAAAGGTACATGTTGGATAGTGATATGTGGTGGGCACCCCTTGATTATGAAGCTGTGAAAGTTTGGTGGTCCTAGGTGGTACAGTAACAAAGAAATGGACTCAAACACGAAAACTTAACATTGATTGTGGATGCCGCCCGCCGCCCGCCGCCCGCCCGTCTTTCGCCAATCCAATAGCCTGGATTTTTTTCCAAAAAACCTGGCTAAAAATGGTCACATGTTGGATAGTTGTATGTGGTAGGCACCCCTTGGTTATGAAGCTGTGAAAGTTTGGTGGTTGTAGGTGGTACACTAGTACCAAAGAAATGGACTTCAACACGAAAACTTAACATTGTAAACGCGAAAACTTAACATTGAAAATGGCCAAGTAGACTGCGCGGAAAAAATGGGTCAAGTTAAAAAAAAAGTAACATGTTGGATAGTGATATGTGGTGGGCACCCCTTTATTATGAAGCTGTGAAAGTTTGGTGGTCCTAGGTGGTACAGTACCAAAGAAATGGACTTAAACACGAAAACTTAACATTGATTGTGGACGCCGCCCGCCCACCGCCCGCCCACCCGGCTTTCGCCAATCCAATAGCCTGGATTTTTTTTCAAAAAACCTGGCTAAAAATTAATAAATTTATCCTTAAATTTAAAATTTCTACCTCAAAGTGTATTTAGCAAGATACGTATACTTTACTTTACATTTTGGGTGAAATCGTACGTCTTTGGCATTCTTGTATGTGAGGTTTTAATCTGGTTATACCCCTTGTATGAGTAATACAATTATTCCTAATCCTATTACTTTTATGGGAAGGGGCCAAGTGAATTTGGTGTGGTATGCACCAGGTCGGTTTTGTTTGTTTATTGGTGTTTGACGGCCTATCGATAGCAACGTTGTTGATTCGTTACAGTTTGTTTGACATCATTAAAATACAAGACGTTCATCGTCGGTTTTTTTCAATAATGTCACGCTATTGACCGCCCGGCACTGTTTTATGAATTGTGGTAACATGGCATAAAACATGGTGTAAGATTTCTAATTTTAACGCCATATTTGGTTATTTACATTTTTGAAATTATATCCGAAAACGCAATGTAATTACATGTATTAGTATTACCAGATGGCCGTGGCCCGCATGTCGAGCCCGCCGAGGCATTTGATGGTCTCAGAGTGTATTTATTTGAAGTTTGAATTAAGGGTTGTGGAGATATAAGGTATGTAAAAGCTTTAACGCAAATTTTAAAGTCATTTGACCTTGATCTTAGGCACGTGGGCCGCATGGGTGGGCTGTAGAATGAAAATATGTATGATAATAAAGAATTATTTGAAGGTCACATCCGACCCCGCGCCTCAAATAATGCCAACGACAAATAAGGGGCAAGCCACCCCTTTCAAAATGAAAGTGAACAATGGACCTGCCCAGATATGACTCCCCCGTAAAATAAAATGTGGTCACGCCAAAACTGACAAGGGCTACATCCCCTAACCACAAAAACGAAACACACAAAACACAAGGAAGCGGATCTATCTGAGTGAATCACCTCAGTCTCTGCAGACTAACAACGCACCACAGGAAACGCTATACTTTAGAACAACCAAAGTCATCCAAGGCACGCTCTTTACCAGGCGACTGCTCCTGCACATAAACGGCGTGATCATGCTGGCTAACATAGGGATAGGAAATGCAGAGAAATAAGGCAAAAACTTTCACATCACACGTGCCGAGCATCGACAACAAATACTTACCGGGATATACAGAAGGCCCCAAACACATGCAGAGAAAAGCAGCCCATGTGCGAGTACTGCTGTCGAAAGAGGCATACATTTCTACAATGCAAGGATAGCAAATACAAAATCGCCCCCCTGCCTGAACTGTTATATTGAAAAGCGCTCCAACTATGCAACCCACACGGTATTCGATCGTAACTGCCCGGTCTACAGAGTATGCAAATAAAATCAACATTAAAAATAGCTTTGAAACAGCCCAACGCGAATCACTAGCTAATCCTGCCGCCAACCAAGTGTCGACGTCAATAACGTTGGATGGCAGCCAAACCGCGCCCTTGCAGACAAATACCTCCAACATAGCGATCAAGAAAACCGACCCAGTCAAAACTATGAACTATAATCCAAAAAGACGAATAGACGAGGTGCAGTCAAAGTTCTCGGCTTTCTTGATAAAAAGATTAGTATACTTATTTCATATTTATATGACATTTACATCTGGTCAAATTGAATTGATTTGAAAATAAGAACATAATTTGCGACATTTCGTTCGCACGTAATGCGTAACTATGGCCATGAAATAACGTCACTTCAGTTGAAAAATGCAACATTTATGAAATACCTGTGTTTGATTTTCATAGTTTCGACTTTGTTCGTTTGAAAACAAACGTATCTATATCTATACATCAGGGATTCCGCTGGCGATCGCCACTTTCGCAATTGGCGATAAAAATAAACAATTGGCCAAAAAAATATACAGTTTTCGAAAAAAAAATCAAAAAAAAAATTGCCAATTTTTTAAAGTGTCGATTTTTTTATTTTCCCCAGCGGAATCCCTGATACATCATGATGGGCCGAATCAGAAACTCCTACTGAGCGAAAAAGAAGCTAACATCATCAAGTATGCCGAAGCTCACGGGAACAGAGCTGCAGGTCGTCAGTACTCCATTGGGGAATTGTCTATCTGTGACTGGCGCCACATGAAATCCAGATTAGAGAGCATGCCGAAATCCAAGAAGGCCAACAGAGGGACATTGGAGAAATATCCGGAGATCGAGGGACAACTACTGAACTGGGTGCACAACCGCCGACAGGGAATTGCTGTTTCGAGATTCGACTTCAGGCTCAGCTCATCGCCAGGAAACTTCACCAACCTGCGTTTAAGGGTTTAGCAAGCTGGTCATATGGATTTCTTCACTGCCACCACCTATCTACTCACCGACGCACCCATATCGCCCAGAAACTACTAGAATTCCAGAAATACATCATCAAGCAGAGGAAACAACACGACTTTGACCTATCACAGATCGGCAACGCGGACCAGACGCCACTCACTTTCGACATGCCAGCGGAAACGACGGTCCACGCAAAGGGGGTGTCATGCTGGGCTGCACGGCTAATGGGGGCAAGCTACCGCCATTCATCATCTTCAAACAGAAGACGCTGCCGGAAGGAACCAAATGGCCTACCAACGTCCTCGTCAGATGTCAAGAGAAGGGCTGGATGAACGACACGTTAATGCGCGACTGGGTCCAAAATGTATGGGGAAAGCGACAAGGCGGTGTGCTGAAGAAGGGACTACTCGTACTCGACGCCTTCAGATGTCATAAATCTGAACACATCAAGGAGCTACTGAAAGAGGATCACCGGACGATGCTCGCCATTATCCAGGGGGGAATGACGTCCATTCTTCAGCCACTGGACGTCAGCATCAACAAGCCAATGAAGGTTATCCTATGCCGGAAGTGGAATGAATGGTACGCCGGCGATCAACATACTTTCATGGCAGGCGGCAAGATGCAGAAACCAGAACTGTTAGTTATGTGCCAGTGGGTGAAGGAAGCATGGGAGTCGACCTGACGATGATTCAACACGCCTTCAAGAAGTGCAGCATCAGTAACAACATGGATGGCAGCGAAGACGACATACTATGGGAGGACCAGAAATAGGCCGAGACCACCAGCGAAGCTGAGGAGACACCAGCAAGCGAGACACCGAGATCGATGACAGACGTCCAGCGAATGTTCGATGAAGATAGCGACGGATCCGACTTTGAGGGTTTTGACGAGAGTCGACCTGACGATGATTCAACACGCCTTCAAGAAGTGCAGCATCAGTAACAACATGGACGGCAGCGAAGACGACATACTATGGGAGGACCAGAAATAGGCCAAGACCACCAGCGAAGCTGAGGAGACACCAGCAAGCGAGACACCGAGATCGATGACAGACGTCCAGCGAATGTTCAATGAAGATAGCGACGGATCCGACTTTGAGGGTTTTGATGAGGGAGAGTAGAGTAGAGCCCATCCAAACAGCCCTTCTCAGAGCTCCCAACAGCCCTTCTTAGGGCTACCAACAGCCCTTTTCAGGGCTACACTAAACAAGAGGGTCATGATGGCCCTAATTCGCTCACCTGACTCCATGAACACTAGTGGAGAATGTGACATTGAGTTCATGTTTTAAAAAAATTGTGCTATTTTTAGATGGCGGTCATCTTGGATTAAGCAACGACTCATTTTACCAAATCTGAAAATGCTTCACCCAAGGATCTTAACTTACTATGAAGTTTGGCCAGCATCGGCCATGTGGTTCCTGAGAAAAAGACGTTCAAAATGTCGAATAAATGGACCTTTTGGGGGCCATCATGGATGACATAATCATCCGATTCCGACAAATATTGCACCAGAGCAATCGCCTCATCGATACCTTCAATTTGATATATGACATGAGCATATTCGGTCAAAAATAAAATTTGACCCCAATTTGACCCCACGGGCCACACCCATTTTTGACCCCGGGGATCACCATTTTAACACCTTTGAAAGAGCATTCTACATTGATCATTCCTACCAAGTTCGTGTGAAGAAGAATTTTGAAATCTCTAATAAAAGAACAATCTTTTGACCTTTCGGCGGCCATCTTGGATGACATCCAATTTCGACAAAAAATGTACCAGAGCGATCGCCTCTTCGATACCTTCGATTTGATATAGACATGACCATATTCGGTCAAAAATAAAATTTGACCCCAATTTGACCCCACGGGCCACGCCCATTTTTGACCACGGGGTCACCATTTTAACAACTTTGAAAGAGCATTGTACATCGATCATTCCTACCAAGTTTCGTTGAAATCCGGCTAGCAGTTCATGAGAAGATTTTTTAAGAATTTATGCTATTTTTAGACGGCGGCCACCATGGGCCAAACGGTTCATGTGAAGAAGAATTTTGAAATCTCTAATAAAAGAGTGAGTGAGTGAATAGGGTTTAACGTCCGCTT
This sequence comes from Conchocele bisecta, assembly GCA_029237695.1. NCBI lineage: Eukaryota > Metazoa > Mollusca > Bivalvia > Lucinida > Thyasiridae > Conchocele > Conchocele bisecta. Next base: position 90,760,652 of record CM055271.1, on the reverse strand, counting down.
TTCTGACAGAGGTACAAGCCTCAGGGAGTCTACACGCAGACGGCTCTAATAAAAGAACAACCTTTTGACCTTTTGGCGGCCATCTTCGATGACATGACCATCCAATTTCGACAAATAATGTACCATAGCGATCGCCTCTTGATATCAAAAAAATTTGACCCCAATTTGACCCCACGGTCCACGCCAATTTTTGACCCCAGGGTCACCATTTTAACATTGAAAGAGCAGTGTACATCGATCATTCCTACCAAGTTTTGTCGAAATCCGGTTGGAGGTTTTTGAAGAATTTGTGCTATTTTTAGACGGCGGCCATCTTGGATTACATGTACGTAACGACGTCATTTTAACATTTTTGTAATCCCCCTACCTAAGGACCATGACCATGAAGTTTGGCGACTATAGGCCCAATGGTTACCGAGGAGAAGACGTTTGAAAATGTTCACATTGCGGTAACAATAGCTCACCTGAGCGAAGAGCTAAAAATGCAGCTTATTGAACATATGCAGTAATTGAACAGTAATTTGCGTTTATTTTATCCTCCTTTGAGTGTTTCCCAATGTCGTATTAAATTTCTCCCTGCAAAGTTGATCCCAATCCCAGGGAATTACAGATATTTATTTCTGAAAGGGGCAAGCTTACAATCAGTTTTACTGTGTCTAAAACTTTGAGTGTTAATTTCCAGCGCACCTATCCTAGGTGAAGACATTCGCTAAAATTACGTTATAAGGTATATTTGTGGTTACCCGGACTTATTTTTTTTAGTTTAGTCTAAGAGTTAGCTTAGTACGGTTCATTTGAAACCCTAAGTTCCGATTTGTTGCTTATGACATTGTCATATTTCAATTAAGGCAGCGAATGATTAAAGAATGTGAAGTTAAATTATTACACCTTGCAACGCTACGTTTTTTGTATGTTTGCTACTCATATAATTGATTAATGAGCTAAGTGAATTGTTGCCTTGTGTGATTCAAATTTATTGTTCCCGGTCATTAGCAAATTGTAAGATTAAAAAAATTAGCAATTTAATTATTTTACACCTGGTGACATTACGTGGTATGTTTGCGACTCGGATAATTATTGAAGTATAATTCCAGCACAAAAATATTTACACAATTCCCTAACATTTGATTGGCCCATAGCAAGTCTCTGTCCAACATTTATATCCCAGTAAACTCCCACGCCGAACTACTTTCCATAACCATGAGGTGCAGTTAAAATAATTCTTAAGAGAACGGAAAATAAACACATTTTCTTGATGAATTTATTTCAAATGCTGGCATTATAAGGAATGAATGGCCTTTTTGTGGAATTTATCGGGGATATAAACTTGGAAAAGTCGCGGGAATACTGGACGAGGCCTTCCGGCCTTCCGGCCTTCGTCCAGTATTCCCGCGACTTTTCCAAGTTTATACCACGATAAATTCCACAAAAAGGCCATTCATTCCTATAGAATGTCTGCCATTTGTGGTTTGAATTTATTGTCCATGTGTGCTACCAGTGTGCTACCAGTGTAACCACAGGCAAGCTCATTAACAGTCCAGTCATGGCGTATACTATAGGAATGGATGGCCTTTTTGTGGAATTTATCGCGAGGGAATACTGGACAAAGTGATAAAAACTTACAATTTTCAAAGAAAAAAAAACCTTTTTTTTTTTTTTCTCGAAAATTGTAATTTTTTAAGGCCTCGTCCAGTATTCCAGCGACTTTTCCAAGTTTATATCCCCGATAAATTCTACAAAAAAGCCATTCATTCCTTATAATTCCAGCAATTGAAATAAATTCATCAAGAAAATGTGTTTATTTTGACAGACGGCAGCCATTTGTTTACATTGACAGCACTGACAGCGCACCTGTAGAAAGTAGTTCGGCGTGCGAGTTTACTGGGATATAAATTTTGGACAGAGACTTGCTACGGGCCAATCAAATGTTAGGGAATTGTGTAAATATGTTTGTGCTGGAATTATTGTTCGCCAATTGACCACTGAAATGATTATACCTCTCGGTCTAATTTGGAACAACACTGGTCACCAAATCAACTTTTCATTAATTACTTATTCTCACTTTCAATTATGACTATTCCCAATATGCATAATACAGTTGTGGCTGTGACGGGAGAAATGGAGCTTATGACATTTCCGTGTGTTCAAGTTTTGTTATAAATTTGATTCACAGCCTGAATTGCAAACAAAATATGTAAACCCCCATTGCTCCAGTAACTGCCACATATGTGGATGTGGCTGGAGAAATGGGGCTTATGTAATTTGCGACCGATGCCGCAAGCGATTCGCCGATCGCCATGACTTCGCCGGCACAGGAACCAGATGCTGCAACCGCTCCGTCGATCACCATGACTTTGCCAGAATCAAGTGCTTTGCCGACATGGGAATCGGGAACAGCGGCGGCACATGTGACTTCACCAGCTGCTGCAATCGCTTTTATTCTGAGATTGGGTAGGTGTCACGAATCGTAGCCGTCTTATTTTCTTTATCATCCATTATTTGTAACACGGGTCACACAATACTTGTCTAGAGCACATAATCGAATATTCTAGTAAAGACTATCGAATAGGTCTTCATGTGTGAAATATCGCTCCCGTGGAATACACCGCTGGAGAGAATAGCGCTTTATCCGAAACCGTGCACGGACCACCAGTATTGGATTTTGCACCGGTTATATCCTAACGTACCACCAGTATTGGATTTTGCACCGGTTATATCCTAACGTACCACCAGTATTGGATTTTGCACCGGTTATATCCTAACATACCACCAGTAATGGATTTTGCACTGGTTATATCCTAACGTACCACCAGTATTGGATTTTGCACCGGTTATATCCTAACGTACCACCAGTATTGGATTTTGCACCGGTTATATCCTAACGTACCACCAGTATTGGATTTTGCACTGGTTATATCCTAACGTACCACCAGTATTGGATTTTGCACTGGTTATATCCTAACGTACCACCAGTATTGGATTTTGCACTGGTTATATCTGGGTGATTTACACTGTTTATGCAGACATGGATGCTAGCCTGAATACCTAGTAGGTAACATCTACTTATGACTGAAGTATTTCAGATTAATTCACCAGATATCTCATGAGCTAGACTCACTGTTAGAACATTAGTCCACTTACGCAAAATTGTAAGCCAAATGTTGGCACATAGTTTTTACATTGACAGGCAGACTACATGAGGAAAGTTATGCGCTAGGGTGGGCATATATATTTGATCTAAAACCATATTCTATCAGTCGGACACTCAATTACATTCTTGTGACACATTGGATCGCAAGCTATCACTGGGAATTTGTGAGTACATATGTTTTAGTTACTTACCGCATTGTTATCGTATCCTCGATAATACTGCACTGTTTCATTTACCCGAGTTATTTGGACCCGTTTTGACCAAATGCTTGGTCAATAAAAGCCGTATGGCATGTATCCGCTGATGTAGATTATCTCCCTTAATCAAATCGTATTGTTTCCTTAATTCGTCATGTTTACGTGTAAATGATAACGATTACAGGACTGGCATGTGGGAGCATTCCGTGAGTATTGTAATGGCATTATTATTCTCATGTGTTTTTGTTGCATGTCACTCCGACTAATTGCATTTGCAATTTATTCTATTTGTAAACGAAGGGCGAACTCGATTGAAATGTTCGCTAACATTATCTATGCATTTTATATTACGATTCAGTCCAATATCAGTTCTGCGCCCTGTACAATACATGAGAATATTGCCAATTTTAACATGTCACAATTGTAACGTAAATTTTCTGGACGACTTTCATTTACTCTATGGGGGACACATGTAAACTCCTAACCCAGTCGTCTGTACATTTATTTTATTAAGTCATATACGTTCACAGTGTATTGTAAATATTGTAAATGCTATTGCGACCAGGATAGACCAGATCAGACAGTTCTGCTCTAAATGCACTGATGTATACGTCAGTAAGCTGCAATAAGGACATGTGAAGTATAATTTATTTCAATCACTGATGCTTTGGGTCAGCCTGTGGAATCATACAGTCTGATTAAAGTATACAGTGTTTATCATTAGTAATGTAATACTGTGAGTCTGCACAGGAAAATACTTGGCACAGTTGCTCTTTATTAAGTTAGAGAAGTTGGCCACGGGCAGTCTGATCAGGGTAAGGCCTGTCGCAAGCAAATGTTTGTTTACTAATGGTAAATAACTGTGAATGACGTCTGTATTCACATGTATGGCTGTGAAGATATATATCGTTGGGTACACTAGATATAGTGGCTGTTCATTAATGTGTTATATCGCATTTTCCGACTTATGAATTCCATCAGCCCCCTCCTTCCAATTAGTGAACATATCTGTGTGTACATTGCAATTTATCATGTTTCATCATTGTAATATATGATGTTTAGTATTGCCATGCAATCATAATATTGATTTCATGTGCACTACTGTGACTATTATTGAGACTATAACACGTTACATTCTGGTAACAACACCGTTGGTGTTTTGTAGTCCCAGCCAGTACACCAGCCAGGCAGTCAGCCAGTCAGCCAGCCAGCCAGCCAGCCAGCAACCAGCGACGGCATGTCCATACTATGTGTATGCATAGAACCAGTACGCAACACATATTTATTCTGGAGCCCACAACACGACACCGTGTACCAGCGGGGACTGCTCCGCGTGGACCAAGGGCGTATCGAGTGGGGCATCATTCCGGTGAAATCATTCCGTCCAAGGACGATGAATCTCTAAGGACGTTCACCTATGTGTTATTGGCCCCATCCGCCCAAGTAGGCTGTATCTTATAGTTACAAGTAACTTTACGACGTCATTAGAACGTCACTACCATCATGGCGGAAGCCGGAGTTAATTAACGGAACTCCAACATTGGATCTTGATCCTGATCATGATGACGTATACTGTTGAACTATACCTGTTCCAGAATCGTGGAGGTGCCTTGGTTGTGCGAGTGCCTTTGGCAGTTACTACTAGGGGACGTTGTCCGTACTGACATTACCATCCATTGTTTGTGCATTTCATTATATGTAAATACATCATCATTGTAAAAATATACCATAACGTGCTTGGTGTTCCATCCCTTCAGTAAACTATCCCGGTGTCACCCTGGCGTGACAGTAGGGTATACAATGACAATATGGATGGTGATCAATGTGTATATGAAGTTTCAAGTTGATATCCCAAGCAGTCATAGAGATATAGCAATTTGAAAAACTTTAACGGAAAACTCGGACGGAGATATTTTTCGGGGAGCATAACAATAGATTGCTATAATTGCAACAACGGAATGCTCGATCATCCATGGCACTACTTTTTTGATTGTTCAGCATTCAAAGCTGAGAGACAAGACCGAGAAGCAGTGTGTTCTGAGGAACTATGCCGATGTAACGAATCCTGACTATTGATAAGATCAGAAGCCAAAAGCCACTAAGTTATCTTAGCACTGGTCACTGACAATGTATTGTTTGCGAAATGCAATGTTGGACTCTCAGGAAGCCTACTCTGTCAAAGTGTTAAACTTATCTGAATTATGCTCAGATCAGTAAGATGTTTCTTAGATTGCTGCATTTATTGATTGATTGGCATGTGAGATTAAGACTCACTCTTGCTCTATAATACGGTGCAAATGTTAGTAAAATCAGTTTCCATTACCCCGGCATATTGTCTGGTGGTGCTCCAAGAATTCAGCAGCAGAAAGGATCTTGTGTTTGGATTATGGAGTTTTAATGTTGGATCTACATGTACAAGAGAAGTTGAAATTATTTTACTGACATTACAATTAAGTACACATACGTAACAATAAGTAGAACATTATTATCATCAGTGAAATATATCGGCCATTATTTACTAACCGGAACTGTGTACAATATACCTACATGTACATGGAATAATAGATTACCAATACTTATTAACCCTCACTACGCGGGAGACGAAAATAGACGTCTGCTGTTTTTCATTTTTGCCTTAATTCTTAATAAAAAAACCGGTTTTGGCAGCACATGAGAATCGTCTCCATTGGACTCGAGACGATTCTCATGCGCTGTCAAAACAGGTTTTTATTGAGAAATATTGAAAATAAAACATTTCCAGCAGACGACAACATTTAATTTGGCGTAGTAAGGGTTAATGCTTGGAACTGTTTAACCTGTATGTACATTCTGGACATTAACTTCATTAAATTAATATGCTATCGTTTAAATCCGACTTCTACCTGCAACCAAATTTATACAATTTTATACATTGTATACACTCATCTTTTGACACTATTAATTTATTAATATGTCAATTGATCGGACCCCTGTGACTCCTGTTGAATAGTGTGGTTAGGTTTGGAATTTGTAAGCTGGATTGTGTTGTGATGCTACTTTGCACTTTTAACCTTTACATATTTTATTACCTGGTTCACGGTTCTGGCCTAATGACATAACACAATTACACAACACACGACGGAACCAGCTTTACCGCATTTCGCTACGCACGAGCGGTTTATTTACATCATGAGCACATGTGCTCTAACTGTCTCTTATGCACTAGACATCGACACGAACGGACTGGTACTTATAACCCCCACCTCCTTTGTGCCATGTGCATTGAGTCCTCCAGGTAAGTTTAACTTCCCTGTGAGGTAAGTATTTATTGCTGTATACACAGGCAACTGTCTCAGACTGTCATGTATAATATCCCACCACTCGGGCAAATTACAACAATTGCTACCGCTTGATGCTGAATTCCCCGTTTAACATGTAACCCGGTAAGGCATCCAAGCTATAGGGTTGAGTACTCCAATAAATTTCACCCACGGACCCAAGCCGACATAGACCCGACAATACAGGACGGTCACACATTCAACAAAATGGGAGATAATTAAATTCAAACTAGAGCAAGTTAGCAGAAGTTTGAGGGTATCAGCGGATGCCACCTGGACTGACCAGTAAAAACAGACGGAAAGACAAAAACTATATACCCCTCGACATACTTTGTATGCCTAGGGTATAAAGAGTGGATTACGCCATTACGGAATCAGTAAAGTACTGAAAGATAAAAGGTCTATCGGTCTCGCGACAACAAGTGTCATACTGGGTTGATCAATAACAATTTGGTTATTTCGATTCAACTTTATTGTGTGAAACGAAAAAGGTTAAATCTAAAAGTGCATCTGTGCGAGATTTGGTGAAGAAATCGTTGTCGCTGAATGCCCAACATTCATGTAATGACATACATGTACACAAAGAACTGGTGAACACTCACAATCACACCGAGCATGACTAGGACAGTCATCAAAGCAGCCGGGTACACTAGTGCCAGACTCGGATATGCCCAGCTGGTATGCGACGTAAAAGTAAAGCGCGTCGATTTCTGCCAGAAGTTGATCAAGACCAACGACACTTTAAACGACATATTCACGGACGAATCATCCATTCATCTTCACCACAACAAGACAACAACATAGAGACTCAAAGATGCCGCCAATCCGTTCCTTCCAAAACCAAAACAGCCCATAAAGCCCCACATTTGGTGAGGAATCCGACGAGATGCATGATATTCAAGGGAATGGAATTATGGAGGAGTTTTTTTACCAACGCAATCCTGTGAGACAACGCCCTTCCATTCATTCACTTTAAATTTCCAGACAGTCACAGGTTTCAACAATACAACGACCCAGGGTTGGCAATTTCCCGGGAAATAAGAGTATTTCCCAGGACGGCGGGAAATACCGGGAAATACTGCGAAATATGAATATTGGTGGTCTTTTTAATTCCAAAATGTCAAGATGAGTCTCTATATTCCCCTTTATCTACTATGGTTTATATCTGTGTAGACTGATAAGCCTACAGGTAAAACATTCTGCAATAAAAAAAGAAATAATAAGTTTATTTAGAGAAAAAAAACATCATTATTTTCTAGACAATTTTCTTCCCTATATACAAGTCTATGTAGTATTTGCCAACTGTCTATTTTATTGTATATGAGAACACCCCTCATTACTATAGTGACCTGCCACTAATAAAAGCTGCTTTTGGAATTTTGAGAAAAGCCCTGTTGATAACAGGGATAATCCATGTACAGTGTAAGTGTAATTGTTTTACAACTTGACATGACCATATACAGACCACCTGGGTTCTTATTATACAGTACGACACTAAAGGTGTGAGAGAAGGCTGACAATTAACAGCCTGTTGTCATAGTCTGATGGATTTATTAAAGTCTCATCAATGTACATGCAAATAAGTAGACATTAGTAGGCATTTGGCTAATTTTAACGATTTTAGGTACTGTATCTCATACGTACCATCGTGGCCCAAAGTCTTCACGTTAAATAAATGTCATGATAATAATGCAAATACAAGTAATTACAAAGCATAAAACAACAGTAAATTGTCAGTCAGTATAGACTTGTAAGAGACTATGTGTATGCACATCATGCATGCTAAGATCATTTATTCTCATTTCTTGATACCGAATATTAGTGTGGGAGAAGGTTGACAATTAACAGCCTGTTGTCTAAACATAGTCTGATCATGATGACGTTATCCTTGTGAATTGTATCTAGCAGACACTCGGATGCTTCCTAAAAAATGAAGAAGTAATTTACAAAAAAATAATACAACCAATATATAAATGTCATGGTTGCCAAATATTCCACCTGATGAGTACCCCTAGTTGGGAATGAAACAGATCTATACATTGTAATTAACCCCTATATCTAATTATTAAGTTGTTGACTGTTTAATTAACTATTACTGAGCTTAAAACTTAATTTAAATAACTTTAATTATCAAATAAGAACATCAAAATTCATATTTCCCGGTATTTCCCACTTTGGGGAGTATTTCCCGGGACGGGAAATACCGGTATTTCCCGTTTCCCGCCGGGAATTCCCGCCCCCGGTATTTCCCGGCCAACCCTGCAACGACCCCAAACATCGATCCAAACTCGCCCACAACTTCACGAGTAGCACAGGCACAAACCACAGGGAAATATGGCCATCTGTAGCTGATTTCATCAAAATTGAAAAGTATACTTATCTAGCAAAGTATTCTTTGAGGGAGTAATCATTTATTTTTCCTGAAATGCATTATTTCATATAGAACTAACAGCATATTTTTGATGATTAAAAGTATGCAGAATTATTATACTGAATGTATTACATTATCACAGCCAATTTGGCTGTGATAATGTAATACATTCAGTATAATAAAAATTAATAAATTTATCCTTAAATTGAAAATTTCTCCCGCAAAGTATACTTTGCTAGATAAGTATACTTTGCAATGTTCGTGAAATAGACTACTGGTAACGAAAATATGGGAGCCGGACATAATCCCCCCCGGACAAAATCCCCCCCGTGCTTTTTGACACAGGCGGACAAAATCCCCCCCCGCTCAGATGCAGGGTAGGACAAAAATCCCCCGCGCTCAGATGCAGGGGTAGGACAAAACCCCCCCCGCTCAAATGTAGGGTAGGACAAAATCCCCCCCGAAGAAAATGCAGCTAGGACAAAATCCCCCCGCTCAGATGCAGGGTAGGACAAAATCCCCCCCACAACCAGTTACATAGAACATTTAATTTTGTTAATAATTCTTAGCATCTTTGGTTTCTTGAATAATTGATGATGGTATTATGATATTATGATCACTTAATTATTTTTCAAACTGGTTTCTCTGATCACTTTAATCATGTTATTCAATCTAATTAAAGTATGTTTGGTTTTCAAATTGGTTTCTTTGATGCTCTTTCACACGTCATGTTAGTCAGGCTAATTTAATTATTTATGAATATTTGTTAATAATGAGTTGATAATTATGAGATATCTCACTCAAGCCGTTATCACGCATTTGAGGTGGTAATTAACATATGTATATAAGTTCATTAAACATGATGGGAAACATTTTGATTCATTGATTCATTCATTCATTGGATTCCCAGAATAACAACAACAACAAGCTGTTTGACTTTTCTGAAAATCACCAAATAAAGCTGATAAAACCCAACTCTGTAAGTATATATCACCTGAACACTGAAGTAGGCAATCATAGACAACATCGACTAGCTTCGCTGAAGATTTAAGGTTAGTCTGTGTCGTAATTCTCGAGTTATTGACCTTTATATCACTTTCTCCTTTGTCTGAAAATTCCGCCAATATTTACACCAACATTGAAGTAACCTATAGCCGTCACTGCCTGTACCCGGCACATCACTTGTGTAATTTGATAGTGGGGGTCTCCTCACCGTCACTACCAATTGCTACCAATTGCATAAGTCATAGTATCGTGTCTGAACCCTAACCTCGATTAGCAGTAGCAATTAAAAACGAATAATCCCACCTAGTCTAGCGGCCACACTTAATATACACCCGTTATCTATAAAACGTTTATAAAACGAAATATACGAAATATTGGCATCAATTGTTGACGTCGGCCAGTCTCTCAAATTAGGTAATACTAGAAAGATTCATAATAATTGTTACGCCGTAGTGTAATCAGATAGTTAGATAGATATATAGATAGACAGACAGATAGATAAATAGGTAGCTAGGCAGAACATTAATTAATTAAATCCAAAAAAAAATAAAAAAATAAAAAATCTAAGCTTGTTAATTGCTTCATTATCACTTCTCAGATTAAATATAATGGCTCAAATAAACACCCCCAACACCCCCAACAATAGGAAGAGAGCAAGGGAACAAGACCATTCAGATAATTTATCACCAAACTGCAAATCACCGGATGCAAAACAACCTAACAACTAAACAGAGTACCCCACCCCACCCCGTCTCCTACATCGATACCAACTCCCACTCGTTCTCCACGCACAAATAATAAGGAGCAGCCGCAGTCACAATTCGACACATTGCATTTTAAATTACTAGGGCAGGAAGGGCAGTGATAACAACATTCCAGTTCGCCATTTGCGTTAGCAACTTACGTAGGCAAGAATATGTCATCTAACGACGTTAAATGCACCCGGATGCAGACATCATAAAAGTTAGTACTCAGAAAAAGTGGATTGACAGGGCAAAGTCATTCACTGCACCCGCTAATATGCGCAACGTAGAGTTTAAATTACAATTCAAACACAAGCGCAATCAACTAACAATACACAACGCAAACAACAAAACCAGCCACAAACCGCAATCGGAATCGCTAATCATCCCGACTTTATAGGTCTGAGTAAGGAAGACTTAATGTTGGCAGTAAACGCCAATAAGAACAATATCACCGCGGCACATCAAATAGGAAAAACCAAATCTACTCTACTAATTCACTTCAGCACATCCCGGCCCTATCAAATTACACCAGCACCCTACATTAACGAAGGCAACCCATTGACATCGGCATAACAATCCAACGACCGATTCGCTGCAATAAGTGTCAGCAATTTGGTCACATACAAAAAGCATGTAAAAACAACACAATAATATGCCCATCTGCGCGTACACCATTATTACAAAGACTGCACGAGCAAACAGGTCAGGGACAATGAATTTCTGCAATAACTGTTACGTGGCTGGTGTACAGGCTTGTGGACATCGGTCAAGTGATCCCTACTGCCTGATGCTACTTAAATACAAATCACATCTCGAACAAAAGAACAACACTAGGCAACTGGCACGCAACGCACTAAAAGAACAAATAATGAACCCTGTAACAAAAACACTGCCTATTCAAGTAGTCACCAACAACACACCTGTAAAACAACGAACTACAAAACAGCCTCCAACGAACCCACCCTACAAAAGGAAAACATAAAACAAAGAAACCCCAAAGAAAATAACATGCAAGGATACGTTTCTAAACAACAGCTCTTAAAACTAATTTCGGCTCTTGAAATTGCAATTGAAAAACAACTAGGAGTAACCACCAATGGCATTATAGGACAAATAGCAGAACAACACTTAGGACAAAATGTAACAACAACAACAATTCCTAGCACACCATCCACTGAAAAAATGCACAACTCACAGATGGACACATCCCAATCAGAAACTTCTATACTAAACGTCTTAGGTACACTGGCTAATGCGGACAAGGTAATAAAGTCACTAAACAAATATAAAGCAAGTAAACAATCGACCGTTAGCGGACAAAGTAGTAAGCCCTTTACCACGAAACTGGGGGGAAACAAATCAACACTTATACCCGAGCCCCTAATGTTTGATAGCAGCATGGACGACTCAGACCCAAATAAACTAATAATCGTAACATCAACCGAATCTATAGAGTCTCATCCCATTCAAACACTAACAGGTATCTCCAATATTTCGACCATCTGTGCAGACAACACAACACTACATGAAATAAACGATAATGAGGACACACCAATAAAGAAACAAACGTCAAGCAATAGTGTTGCCACATCAACACCCAATAACAGTCCAGCAGAAAAACGTACAAGTATAGAAAATTATAATATGCGTAAAACTATAACAGCAAATCGTAAATATAATACAAAATCCATAAAAGATAACGTAACCGAAGTTAGTTCAATAGTGAATAGAGGCATGAACAAACAGAATAAATTTACTAACAAGCAGAAGATAGGTAAAAACGTATTAAAATCAGTGGCACCGTTAGCGGAACAACAACAACAGTGCAATTTAACACCATTTAATGGTAAAAAAGTCCTAAATTCTCAGAAAAGGAGTCGGGCATATGCACCAAAAAGCTCATCATAAGAAAACATATATATAATAAATAAATATGGGTAGAAACAAAAATAAAGGAATGACCCTGACCGTTTTTCAATGGAACTGTCGGGGATTTGTAAAAACAAAAGGAGAGCTTATCAATTGTTCTAGAAAATAACGTAATGTCACCTGATGTAATATGCCTGCAAGAAATGTCAAAGCCTTCAACACTCACTGGATACAACCTCGTATCCTACACAACCAATTCTTTCCATGGCAGTGGGGTAGGAATATACGCTAAAAATGGAATATCATGTGTAGAACTTAAAACAAATCACCTTACAGAAAAACTAAATAACCTCTATTGTGGTATTAAGGTACTCAGCAATAAAGGAAACATTGATATATAAATGTGTACATTGGCCCTGGTAACCATAATCACGAACCAAAACTAAACAACCTCAATAAAATTATCACACAATTAAGCAATAAATCTCTAATATTGGGTGACTTCAACGGGCACAACACCATATGGGACGTGCATTACAATGCTAAGACAAACAAAGTAGGTGATGAAATAATACAATTTCTAGATAACACTGATTATGTAGTACTTAACAACGGAGCTGTAACTTACGATACGTCACACATTTCTTCAAGCAAATGTATTGGAACAGCACCCGACATAACATTAGCAACACCTGCTTTAGCCTCCTTGACCTCCTGGTCCGTCCATGACTCTACAATAGGAAGTGACTACTATCCGATAATTACTAAAGTTTCTACCCAATACCATAGAAGTACTCCAGCCACCATTCCTAAATGGAAGTTAGGTCATGCTAACTGGGAGCTGTTCCAACGACTATGCACTAATAGAATACACACAGATACAAATCTAGATACAAAACAATACCACGATGAATTTGTGAGCACCCTCTATAACATAAGTAAGGAGAGTATACCACAGACAAGTGGTAAAGCTCATAATCGCCCAACCAATCCCTGGTGGACACCAGCGTGCACAGATGCCATTAAAAACAGGGAGAACTGTCTGCGTAGATGGAAACAAGCACACAAATATCATACAACACTTAAACAAACTAGGCGAGAGGAATATTTGAAAGCTAAGTCCCTCGCGACTGAAGTAATTAACGACGCAAAAAGTTGTGGTTGGGAGAAATTTATATCTGAAATAAATAACGACAAAACGAGTAAAGAATTATGGGACCAATTTAATAGAATCAGAGGAAAACGTATAAAAGCCAATGCCTCCACTATTACATAACAATAGCAATGTCTACGACAACAAACAAAAAGCAGAGGTGCTCACAGACCATTATACAACTATGTCAAGTGACAATAATCTTAATCCCGAATTCAAAACAGTTAAGGTTAAGAGAAACCCCGAAATTCAAACAAAAATAGATACTAACACGTTTATGGCCAGAATCTAATGAGGTCGACTGCCTCAATCGGTGCTTTATTATGTCAGAACTAAAAATATGCCCTAAAAATAAGAAAAACTCCGCACCAGGAGCAGACAAGATACACTACGCAATACTAAAGCATCTCCCAAAAGAATCTATGGAACAACTGCTTCTGGTGATAAATAAATCTTGGGTAAATGGTACACTACCAGATACCTGGAAAGAAGCTACCATCATCCTATATTGAAACCAAAGAAGGACCCAACACTCCCGCCCTCATACAGACCTATTTCTCTAACACCAGCAATATGTAAAATAATGGAAACGATGGTAGCTAACAGATTAAAACATCACTTAGAAACAAATCAGAAACTCAGCCCGACCCAATCAGGATTCCGAAATAACAGATCTACATTGGATCAACTCGCACGACTAGACACAATTATTAAAACAGCCATGATGGAAAAGAAAATGGTCGTTGCAGTATTCCTAGACTTAGAAAAAAGAAAAAGCCTTGACCTAATGTGGACGAAAGGTGCAATAGAACAACTCATCGGGAAGGGCATAAATAATAGAATGTTGTTGTGGCTTGACAACTTTCTAACAACGGGCAGAAAAATTAGAGTGAGAATAGGATCAGAACACTCCGAATTTCAAAATGTAGATAACGGTAGCCCCCAGGGCAGCGTAGTTAGTCCAACGCTGTTTAACATCATGATAGATACATTGTATAACGAACTCAATGAGAACAACCCAATTACAACTATCAAAAATGATCTATCGCAATTTGCAGATGATAGCTCGATCTGGCATGTACATGCAGATCTCAATATAGCCTTGGGGGCTGTACAGGCAACATTAGATAAAATCACAACATGGCAAAATAAATGGGGGTTTAAAATATCCCCACTAAAACTGAGGCAGTCATCTTTCATAGAGGAGGACACTTATTCTACAAAAGCACGGAGCAACGGTATGCATATAAAGGAGATCAACAATACAAAATTAAAGAACTTGTTGTTAACAATCAGGCAATACCATACAAAAAATGCGCAAAGTTCCTAGGTATGTACTTGGACGATAGACTTACCTGGGGACCTCACATATCAGATCTAATTCAACGTTGTAGAAGGGATCTAAATCTAATGAAACTAATATCAGGCACATCTTATGGTGCAGACAAATCCTCCCTCCTACAACTATATAAAGCATTAATCCTGTCGAAGATGGACTATGGATGCATCATACAAAGATGCTGCGGCCTGCTCACCTGGATAAGTTAGAATTAATTTCAAAGAGCAGCGCTAAGGCTTGCCACGGGTGCCTATAAAACAAGAGCCGCAGTAATCGAAGTAGAAACAGCAGTGTTACCACTAGACTTAAGAAGGGAACAAACATTACTCAAATACGGGTCCGAACCCAACCCCATGGCGCTCACCTACCAATCAACGAACTAATACAACTCAAACCAGCATACAAATACATATGATTAAACTAAAACGAGACGCAACCAATACAGTCAATAATTATACCAACAAAAAAGCCAATGTAAAAACGTGTTATGCAATAAATGCACTAATCTTAACAGAAGAATATGATCTGGGTGGATGCGAGATGCAGCCATTCAAAACGCATATCCCGTATTATCTATTTGAAATTACAGCTCGATCTGATCTCACTGAAATTATAAAAGATAAAACTAAGAATCCAACCCTTAGCCTCAAACACGCAATGGAACATTTAGAACATAATTGGAAAGACAGCCTACACATCTATACGGACGGTAGCAAAAACCCAGAACTCGGTATCACCTCAGCTGCGTTTGTGGTCCGGAACTAAGTCACGTAGAACAATACAAACTGGCCCCCAATCTAACTGTATTTACTTCGGAACTTATTGCAATTGAAAAAGCCCTCATATTCAACCTAAAATTAAAAAAGTACAATAACACTGTAATCATAACAGACTCACTAAGCTCCATCCAAGCAATCAACACAGGTACGTCTAAAACGAGACCTGACAAGGTCCATACTATTAAAATTCTTATAAGTAAACATATGGAACAAGGGAAAATTATTAATATAGACTGGGTACCCTCACATGTTGGAATACTGGAAACGAAGAAAGCCGACCGAGCGGCAAGCACAGCTCACTTGATAGGAACACAAGATAAATACTCTGCCTACACACAGAGAATTTATATTCAGTCATTAAACAAAAAAATAAAATCAAAATGGTAAAAACGATGGGATAACATTCATAAGCATTATTATGGCGGGCACACATTTCAAGTCATGGTGCCTACCATACCAAATAAATGTAAACAATACAGCAAGGATAGAATGTCAGATAAAATAATAACACGACTCAGACTAGGTAGAAACGGTATAAAGGCAAATATTCATCCACAGGGCAGCGATATTGATGTAGATTGAATTGTAGTCAGTGCGACGAAGATGAAATAGAAGAACTGGACCACATATTTCTTCTTCTGCCCAGGCATGAATTAGCAGAGAAGATCTAGCCGCTGTCTGCTTAAAAAATAATGTTATATCATCTCCATATAATTTAATATTCCCCCCTAAAGAATGCGAAAATGAAATACACTTAGCTGTACTAAAATACATTAAGGCGACAGGTTATTGGAATAAAATATAAACATGACACCGTTGCTCCACTAAAATTAAAAGCTGTCAAAAATAAATGATATAATGATTTTATTTTAAAATACAACTCATGCAAACAGTCAAACGCTCTAAACACACAGACGGTGAGGGCAGCGACCCTGTCCGAAGCTCTGGTGGGCCAAGGTTGGTGGTTACACCTCGTGGTGTGACCGTCACATCGGCCTGCCGGAGTTAGGATAGGGAGCGCTCGCCACTCACCACTCCAACACACAGACGGTGAGGGCAGCGGCCCCGTCCGAAGCTCTGGTGGGCCAAGGTTGGTGGTTACACCCCGTGGTGTGACCGTCACATCGGCCTGCCGGAGTTAGGATAGGGGGTCGCTCACCACACCACTCCAACACTCTGAACACAGAGATAATATGCATAACATGTACTAATCAAAAATCATCATGGATAGAAACACATTAAAAACCCGATGGAGTGGTCGAGCTAAGTTACGTCCGTTGACACTGGGCCCCATTGTCTCCATCCCATATCTGAAAATTGCTGTAAATATTTTCAGGATTTACCAATCTAATATAACTTTAAACATGTCAATAGACGTCCGTACACTCGGCCGGGAGGCGTTACTCATTCTAGAGTGAATAGTCGAATGACGAGCAACATCACTTGTGTCGGGGATACATGTTTCTCCGGCAACGAGAGGACTGTTGCATACTATGCTGCTCGTCTGCCTGCTAGATGCTCGCACCTACTAATAATAATACTAGAATTAATACTTGATCAATGGTGGCAGACGGGTGCTGCCTGCATCTAATGCTACAACAATTCTCACCTTTAGTCTGCTCACTGGTGCCACTGGTCTCATAACAATACCGAGTTGAATTGCAAGAAGGAAAGTAAAATAATGACACGATATGCGATGCAATCAAATAAGTACAATATAATTGCACCCCGTCCGCCTCTTGCGGCTGTGAAGGCCATTCTAGCATAACCATAGCTAAAACTAACATACAAGTAATCCCACCCAATGGGTATGTACTCGATCGGAACTGGCCCAGGAAAGTTTCTTGCGTATGGACTGCCTTATCGAGGATTAGTACTGGGAAATTAACGAGACGATATGTACAGGCTCGTGTGGGCTAATCACATGAATCCAAAATTAACATACAAGTAATCCCACCCAACGAGTGTACGGAATTCTACCCACCACAATCCCGATATGCTATTATGTACTATGTTAGACTAGACTTAGTAGATTATATTTAGTAGTAGTGGTAAGGGTAATGAGTGGAAAGAGGAAGGGTCAACAATTGGTCTGGTACCGGTGGAACTCGCTTCAATGACGAAGCCTGTTTAGTCGGTGACGGACGGACTCTTCTTGCACGCATTATTGTTGGCCTGCCTTCTAACCACTCAAGCCAGACTACTTCTGGTATTTTAATCAAACTGCAACAATAGGGTGAGTGGTGGGATTTTACATATATGCATAGACGTACTTGTATATATATCCATGTACATATATAGAGCGTGCACCGTCTGATAACAAAATATATTGGAGCTCGCAGAGATTGACAACGATCCGTGCATGAAATGCCACGGCTTCGTTCGGTCTCTGCGAAGCTCCGTGATGGCTGGTGTCGTGGGGATATCGTTGTCGGGAACCGTAAAGTCGCCCCGAACCCCTGCGATATCAGCCGTTGAAAAAAAAATAATAAAAAAATAGCAATTACCAAATGCACACACTTATTCGAAAATAGCACTGTACTCGAGTGAGCAATGACAAATTTGGTTGAACCTAGCCACTCCCGACCCAATACGTCACAATCCAAATAACTGCATAGCGGTCTGGTCGATGGGTGGGTAGTAAGTCGGAAACAATGCCGCGTCTAATATAAACTTGATTTTAACTGTAATGTAATTTTAAAATTGGCCCTATACTACATCAATAAAAAACACATAGGAACACATACGTCTAGGTCACACTGTCGCCGAGGAGTAATCATAATACACATATGTATACATGTCCATGATATGTACATATGCAAAAATGTATAGCATAACCAGGAGTCCCATTTCCAATACACGAAACAGATAGGGACCATACAATTGATGGTGAATAACCACATGTTCTTCTCCCAAGATTCGTTGTAGCACCCAATGCGTCACCAACGAAGCGACACCGAGAGGACCGCATCCAGGTACACCGATACTTGTCTAGTAAGTAGACAAATATCAACGACTCTCACTAGGTCACAACTGGTCTGGTCCATCCCAGGCAAGCGTCCAGGGAGTTCAGAATCTGCGGACGTAATACACTCATGTCACCCATAAGTCCACTCAGTCCATCCTATGATGGACCGCGCATGACACGGGGGCGGCTCATAGCTCCCTTACGTGTGTCTTGTCCCGAATGGCAGGGTGACAGTTTTTTGTAATTTTTACTACATCCAAGCACGCAATAATAGCTTACTTCCGCCCAATACGGACGGTCCCTTACACGCATAGGCAGTATACATGTACACAATACTCCGCACAGCAGCGTGTAGTGTAGTAATAAAGAATATGCATAACATAAACAAATATAAACTCACTCACACCCATTGTGTCCGGTAAAACCACTAAGGCGACCAAGTCAACATATGAAGTCATAGAAGACAGAAGCTGCTCCCGCTGATTGAAAGCCTGGGAGTGCTTGGTGAACCCGGGTGTCACAAATAACCGGTGGATCCACTCCATGCAGACACGACGCTAGAAGAAAGAAGCTCAAGAACGGAGGATTTCTGCCTGCAACAATATATACCAGCAAAGCCGAACTGTTTCTGTGCAGTTAGTGGTCGAGCCGGGCATAATGGTCCTCATCATATTGTCCATATAGTCAATCAACAGAATCTGGCCCTATGGGGACCAGCTATTTCGCCCTTAGGGCAGTAGATGAGCCAAGTCAATATGACATTGGACATAACCCTGACAGACACACTTAGATAGGCACGACCCACAACATATACATACACAATCCAGATAAGGGCATTTGTGATTTTCATGCACACAGCTCACTCAAACACAAACCAGATGCGGTCCTCGCGGTGTAGCCAGACGCCTACGACACCAACAAAGAGAAGATCAGAACGAAATAAAACAAACTTAGTCCCCCCTCCTCGGGACAAGGCCTCGCTCGTGTCTACCACCCACTCAGTGGGAGGTGGCCTAGGCTCTGTGGACCCGACATCGGGTCGTTTCCTCTGTGTTGCATACTGGGCAGTGTCATGCATAAATGCCCCTTGGGATCTGTGGCGGAATGAGCTGCCTGGGTGTTGCCAGTGGTGGCCTTGTGGGTGGCTTGGGCATGGCTTGCCTGTCTCCTCGTCGCTGCGGGTGGCGGTTGCGGTGCGGAGCCTCCGGTTGTCACTGGCTGCGGTGTCCCGGTCTGCTGTGGGTGGGTCGGTGGCTCGGCTGCTCCGGCTCGGCCTGCGCTGTTGCTCCTCTGTGGGCGTTGGATTTGCCCATATCACGTGGATCCGTCTCTGCTTGGTCTTGTCTTGCCTCGTCCAACCCTCTAATAGCATTAGCAGGTAATATAACAATGTAACGGCTGAGTATCCATATATCATGTGCACGCACACTCGGCCCTCTTCACGGTCTGACATATCGGCATTGTGCAATAGGAGAATGAAATAATTAGGTTAAACTCACCGCCTCATCGTCTCCTTCATTTAATGCACATATTTCGACTGTATCGCATATATTAGTAAATTCGGAAACAAATGGGCCAACGGCCATTGGCCTGATCATTTACGGGCACATGCCCGGGTATGGAAGGTCTTCGAGCCATTTCCCACCCTTAAATATAAGAAT
This sequence comes from Conchocele bisecta, assembly GCA_029237695.1. Taxonomy (NCBI): domain Eukaryota; kingdom Metazoa; phylum Mollusca; class Bivalvia; order Lucinida; family Thyasiridae; genus Conchocele; species Conchocele bisecta. The sequence goes on along the minus strand of CM055271.1, from coordinate 90,740,096 downwards.
ACAAGATGGGAATCACAATCTTCCATTATGGAGTTTATTACCAGTAACAAAGGTTCTGTTAAGTTGTGTTTCAATGGGTTTTCTTATACCAAGAAGAAAGAGTCTAAATCGTCCATAAGATGGGAATGTTCGAAACGTGGTAGTCTCAAATGCAACGGCGCCGTAGTCACAGATTTGAAGGTAAGTTCAGGTGTAAGTTTCAGCAATGTCAATCAATTGTTCAACCATCACATATGTACATAGTTGCAATAACAAGTCTACCGTGAAATATGTACAGAACTGCAATGCCAATAATTTGTTCTATCATGAAATATGTACAGAGCTGCAATGTCAATAATTTGTTCTATCATGAAATATGTACATAGCTGCAATGTCAATAAATTGTTCTACCATGAAATATGTACTGCAATGCCAATAATTTGTTCTACATGTATCATGAAATATGTACAGAGCTGCTAAAGGTAATTATTAATTTTATTATATTTGCTTCAGGCTGACGAGATCACATCATCTACTACACACACACACGAGGCAGACCACTTCGCCATTGAAGCCGCAAAACTCCGATCGGGGATAAAGACGGTTGTGAAGTCTAGTCGTGGACAACCGGGTCAGATAATCGCCGACCAAATGCACAGTTATCCTGTCCAGGTATGAACATTCTTGTCTAACTTTCACAATTAGTCTACCAGTTCTCCAGCCAGTAATATATCAGGTTAGTATCTATAGCTCTACTCAGCAATTCCCAAATGTGGATATAAATGTAAAAAAATCAAAATGGCCGCCATAATTTGATATTGTGGTTCTTGTCTCATTTTCACAATTAGTCTGCCAGTTCTCCGGCCAGTAATATATCAGGTTAGTATCTATAGCTCTACTCAGCAATTCCCAAATGTGGATATAAATGTAAAAATCAAAATGGCCGCCATAATTTGATATTGTGAGTCTTGTCTCACTTTCACATTTATTATGATGCAGTTATACGTGATATATATACGTTTACATAATATTATAATGTATGTTCCAGTACGTGTTGCTGAGAGTTGACTCCCTTAAGCGGACCGTGAGGAGATAAACCAAACATGCCGGCGCCCCCGAGAGAGCCAGACTCGCTAAACGCTATTCCTCACCCACTCCCTGACAAGTACCGAACAACCGGCGGTGACGACAACATGCCCTTCGTTTTATATGACAACGGGGCATCCGACAACCGCATCATCATCTTTGGGACGGACACCGGAGTCAACCTACTCGCCGACAACGACACCTGGTTCATGGAGTGGGACATTTGGGACATCTCCCCCTCAGTTTCGAACAACTGTTTGTTATCCGTGAAGTGAAAGTGGGCGATGTCGCCGTATCAGCCGTATATGCCTTGTTACCGTCTAAGAGCCAGTCAGTGTATGAGGAGTGTTTGTCTAGTTTCTAGATGCGTGCCTTCTGCGAGACATCCGCCCACACCATCGGTCGTCATAATGGACTTCGAACTTGCGATCCACAATGCCGTTAGGACCATGTTAGGAGATGTAGACATTAAGGGATGTTTTTACCACTTGACGCAGAGTACTTGGAGGAAGGTTCAAGCAGAAGGTTTGGCGACCGACTAACAAGGACAACGACGAGATCAAGCAGTTCGTGGGGATGATTGACGGACTGGCGTTCCTGCCCGTGGATGACGTTAAGGAGGGCATGGATGCGCTCAAGGAACTCGCCCCAGACTCCCTCGAACCTGTGATCGACTACTTCGATACCACCTACGTGAGTGGAGGCTTCAAGACCATCCGCGAAACGAATGGCGTCATCCGAATGCGTCGAACACAGCCACGATTTCCCCCGGCAACCTGGAACGTGAACGAGGCTACACTTGGCGGCGGTGACCGACGAACAATCCTGCGAGAGCTGGAACAACGCGTTCAAACATCTGATCGGACATAGCAACCCGAGTCTATGGACGGTCATAGGATGTCTATAGAGGGATCAGACGGCGGTGAACACGGAGTTGGAACGACGGAGAACGGGACAGCCATCATCCAAGCGAAGGCGGAAGGCGACTATCGCTCACCAAGACCGACTGAAGAAGCTGTGCAGCCAATACCGCGATGGGGAGAAGACACTGGCGAGTTTCATGTATGCCATCGGGGAATGTATACGACTTGTCTGAACATTTGCTATCTTACATACATAGTGTAGTCATGTGCTCATAGACTTAAATGATACTCATGTGCTTGTGTACTTGTGTGCTCATAGACTTGCATAATAGACTCATGTGGTTGTGTACTTGTGTGCTCATAGACTTAAATGTTTAATAGACTCATGTGCTTAAATGTTTATTCTCATCTGCTTAATATGAACTTGTTGTGCCAATAAAGGTACCTGACACAAGATTTGTTTTTCAATTACATAATTCCTTACCAATAACTACATGGTTTGGCTCTCTCGTACATCTTCGCTACGGATACTTGAGAGCTCAATCAAGTTATATAAAATTGACAATATTATAGCTAGGAATATTGTATATGACCGGGGGGGATTTTGTCCTACCCTGCATCTGAGCGGGGGGATTTTGTCCTACCCTGCATCTGAGCGTGGGGGATTTTGTCCTACCCTGCATCTGAGCGGGGGGGATTTTGTCCTACCCTGCATCTGAGCGGTGGGGGGATTTTGTCCGGGGGATTTTGTCCGGGGGGATTTTGTCCGCCTGTGTCAAAAAGCACGGGGGGGATTTTGTCCGGGGGGGGGATTATGTCCTACACTCGAAAATATGCATGCAATATATAAATGTACCAACACAGTATACACGATTTGGAAACATGCATATATGGATTAGTGTACAAGTGAGAGTACCAGTACTCGAACAATGGGTTTCAAGTCCTCAGATACTTTTCTTTGTTTTATCCGAGTCCTATCGGTGCTGCGGGGTTGTGTGAACCAGTGTGTACAAAAACCTCAATAAGCGAAATCACACACATACGCACACTTCTATACGGGCAACTGAGACCATAATAATTGCGGCCAGTGTATATCTTGTTAATCACGTGTTTATACTAAAAATTCAGCCATAAACATTGTTTGTGGAAAGGCAACTAGCTAAGGTCCTGTATATACTTTAACAATGAAAGAGCATGCCGTCAGCATATAGAATACATGTATATTTAACAAGGAAGGCATGGCGAAGAATCTACGTTATGAGAAAACTAAAATACATACAACTACGATGACGGTGGCCACAACAACTATGCCGCCGGCTACAACTACAGCGACACCTACAGCAAGTCTACCGAAGTTCACCAGGATGCCAAGCCGGTTCCTCGTGCACCACTCTCTCGGATCATTATCGACGAGCCCGGCTGTGATAACTGCGTTCCATGCATTATCACAACAGACGGTGATGTTGTAGGGAGTTGCCCTGTCAAATTTGTGTGGTGTTAGTACCGATGGTGCTGCTGTGATTGTGGGAAATCGGTCTGGTCTTGTTACCAAACTAAAGAGTTCCGTCCCTAGAGTCCTAGCTACACATTGTATTGCCTATCGCTTGGCGCTTAGTGTTGCAGTGGTGCCGACACTATCCCATACCTTGTAAAGTTTCAGGACATTCTTAATTCTGTTCATAAATATTTTCACTTTTCGACCCAAGAACATGGCAACACTATTATAAATCCAGTCCATACTCCAGGCCCAACCAAAACGCTTCAAAGAAATTGAGGTTAACTTTTGAAGGCGAAGTCGATGCCCTGATAGCCAGCTACGGCAGTCTGGTGTCTGTGTTTCTTGAAGTTTAGAAGACCACAGGCAAGGCCCTCAGTCTGTACAAGCCCATCACAACCGACAAATTTCTCTACACTTCCCGAGTGATGTACTCAAGCCGCTGGCCATTCTTTCTAAAATGTACCAGAAATTTTACCTGGACTATTTTAAAGTCTCGCCCCCTACTCACATCGATGATAGACAGACTTGAATGTCTTGGTGATAAAGAGAGGAAATATGGGCCCATTTTGGCATTATTTTTATCTGTTGCCCCACCAAGCCGAAGGTCAGCCCAGATGGCTTAGTGACATTTGAGTTTGCTTGGCATGCAATAAGGGATAGCGAGAAGCAGAAGGAGGCAGTTAGTGTTTCTCATCAGTTTGTCACCTCCATGGTAAAAATCCTCAATGAACGTTTTTCAGACAACACCGATGGTGCAGTCTTAACAGCCTTGAGCAATGTGTTCAATCCCCACTTACCATCAGTGAAGAATGACATTGAAGGTTTGCCTAACTGCCTTAGCTCATTTGGAATGGGACGGTATAGGGAAGAGTTGTCAAGCTTTGTTGACTACTCTTAAACCAGCCACAACAGAGCCAACAAATCAGTGGCCAACACAAAAGATGTGACAAATCTGGATATTCATCACAAAGAGACATTTTCATCATCAGATTAAGCTGCTGTGCGATGTCTAGATGTCTAGTGTTGCCAGTATCTACGGCCAACCTAACCATGTATGAACAATACGTTATATTCTATAATTATTTACAATACATGTACTCATAGTTGATTGTAAACAAGGATTGTAACCTATAAATGTATATAAATGTTAAACTGCTTGTAACTCATGTACACGTATTGTTTGTATATGACTATGTATAGAAATAAAAACTTAAAACTGAAGAAAAAAAGTCGGATTGACCTCCAACTTAATATACTTTCTTATTATCATCCATACATGCAGCCTTCATGTCCGAGGCCAAGGTCAAATTACTTTGTTAAAGGTTTTTTAAGTGCACAGAAGTCAGATTCCATTGAAACTTCAAATACGTCTTTATCACTATCCATATATTAATTCTATAGTCCACCCATGCGGCTTTCATGCCCAAGGTCAATTTTTGTTTAAATATTTGTGTTTTAAAGTACACAATATTGACTTGAAACCATATCAACATCTATATTTTCATTCTATAGCTCACCCATGCAGCTTTCATGCCCAAGGTCAAGGCTACATGACAAGACAATATTTGGTGGTCGGACCAGTTGGCGGCTAGGGGTATCCCTTGACCACTTGCTCTAGTTTACAATACATACATTTTATTTTAATCGCATAACTTATAATGGAAATACAGTTTTCAAATGACAGTCTGCTAAAATAAGTTAAAAATATCCCATGAAAATAAGTTTGCTTTTGTTATTCAGGGCTGTACAAATCGGCACGCCCGACGCCCGGGACAAGTCTGTTTTGGTCTCGGGCAAGTGGCTCTATGGTGAAAGTTAGTCCCGGGCAAGTCACTATTTTCCGTTGAAACGTCCCGCCACAAGCCTGTTTTCTTCACTAGACTAATCCTAAATTGTAACATTTCATCGATCGATAACGCCTCGGGCGTGTGTCGGCTTCCCTGTGGCGATACACACTTACACAGAAGCTGCTATAGTGTGTATATAGCAAGAAAAGTGATATACTAGCTGTGACCCTTATTAGATTAATTTATTCGAATTTGAAAGAATAATCCCACCGACAATTCCGCATGAACTCTGAATTTTGTGTCAACTTTTCAACACAATTTACGGAAAATATTTTCGAAATCAATATCGGCGATATGCGTATGATTCAGAGTTTTTATGCCACCGGGTTTCGAAGAAACGGGTGGCATATAGTGTTTGGACCGTCCGTCTGTCCGTCTGTCTGTCCGTCCGTCACACTTTTCGGTTAACCAATTTGTCACAGTTTCTCAAATATGCTGCAGGTGGCATCCGCGTTTGACAGACGCATTTCTTGTTTTTTAATCCATTTCTTTCGGAATACACATTTACGGGTATGAAATTATTAAAAAAAATATTTTTATTTTTGTTATTTCTCAATGAAAGTATACGATGTGACCACTAATTTGAACCGTCTCAACGAGACGGATTAAATGGTGGTCGCGGCATATACTTCTGAGTGCATAGAAGGAAAAAAATAATTTGTCCGCAAACATAAGCGTATCCTCATGCATGAAATGGGTTACTGCATGATTTCCCCGTGATGCGATGATGAAAAGTCGCACGTTCGCGACGTCTGTGGCACATCAAAAGCGTTTTTTTGTGTTGACCAATCAGTAACATTTCAAAACATAGCCTAAAGGTCACACAGTTTACAGCCTCGTCCTGAATGAGGTCATACAATAAACACCCGTACACACAGCTGGGTGTATCGGTTTTTTGCACAAAGCATCACACAAATCTCGTCCGTGTAATATGTGTCGGGTGTAATCGCATCTGGATTTGGAATTCATATATCCCCTGGCACGGATATTGCACGGTTCGGATAAGCAACACGGAAGGTCGTATGTCGCCGGACTTCCGTGCAATAGGGGGGGGGGGGGGTCGCACTGTATGCATATTAAAATGATTACCTGATTAAAGGTATTACATTTGCTAACATACTAATAATAATTATTTCATGTACTTTGAATGTCGTTGTTTTAATAAACTTACAGAAATCACGAATCAACTAATTACACGATGACTACGACGTCCGACGATTTTTTTTTGATTTTTTTTCTTTGTTTTCCTTTTTCTTCTCTATTTTTTTAATATTTTTTTTGGGATCCACGAGAGACCCGCGTTATAATGGAGAATGGAAATCGCGCTATACGCGATCGCGTTATAATTGAGCTGCAGTGTAATTAGCGAATTAACAGCTGTTGCCAACAAAAAAAAAATGAAATTTCAAAAAGTTTATTATTTACCGTTCCGCGAACATACTGATAGACATTAACTATTGTAAATATAGACGTAGACTCCGTAATTTAATTCACAAAACGTCGATGTTTTTACACCGAAAATTCTAGAATATACGCTCGAAATTATAGATAGACCATTAAACACCAATCAATCTATCTTTCCTGATTGCCATGGTTCCCGTTACTAGTAATATATGTTATTGCCAACATTTTTATAGCAACTAAAGTGCATGTATTATGCACACATGGATATACATACGCCGAGAACAGTTGGTTGGGAGCTTCTATATGGAGTTGGTAATGTGTGTTCATGTGTTCATATTACATGTACTAACGGCACTATAGATATACCGTTAAACACCAATCAATCCAATTTGTGATGCACTGATATATTGCGTGATTGAGACATGATTGTTTATGTAATAAATTGTTGATTGATGAGCTGTAGTTATTCTCTCTCTCTTTGCACCCGGAAAAGAAAACATTCAATCTGGCTTTTCTATTTTTGAGTAACTGACAGGGAACGATTGGTCCTAATTGCAGACTCTGCAACCACCGTTATACCCGTGCCATAGTTCTCTATGGTTGTGTTGTTACAGTTTCGTATAAGAAGTTTTACGAGGACAAGTCATTTTTTCAAAACTACTTGCTTTGAAAATTATAATTTCCAGGACAAGTCGGGACAAGTCACTTTTGTCAAGTCACTTGTCCGGGACAAGTGGCTAAAAAATCAATTTGTACAGCCCTGTTATTATTTACAATATTTTTTTAGAATTAGTTGATCCAGTTAGAGCCTGTACCAGGTTTGGTTTAAGCCGGTTGATGGGAACTAAAAATGACAGATCCATTGCAAATTAGCTAAACGCAGCAACTCAATGTTTTAAAAAGAGTCCAAAATTATTTTAAAAAAATGACACAAATGCTTTTGTTAGAATTAGCTGTTAATGCTCATACTTGAAAACAATATATTTAATTTCTTTGTACTATTACAGGGATCCAGATAAGGAATTAGTAATTAAGGAATTAGTAATTAAGTAATGTCACTCCATCATTTCTGAAATAATTGGGCATTTCAAAATTTGAATTGGGTAAAATACAAGAATTCCGCCACGGAAGCGGTATCACACCTGCCGAGGCATTTGACCGTGTTGTGAAAAAACAACTGTAACGCAGGACGACGCTGACGACGGAAAAAGTGCCGACTATAGTCGCGCCTCTGCTAAAGCAGGCGCAACAAAAATCACACTACTCTGTACACATCAACTGATAGCAATTATTGAATAGTTTGATTCGAAATGAAAACACATCTTGGTATTTCATTAGAATTGTCTCCTTGTCCAGAGACAATTCTAATGAAATACCAAGATGTGTTTTCATGGAAAATAAGAAAAATAAGCTATATTTGTGGTCTGTATATTGTTTTTTTTTTGCAGCATGATAAAGGTACTGTGACCGGCTGGTCAGTGAGTCCAGGCGAGACACGCGTATTCCATGTATTCTGCCAGTCAATTCTAGGTCTGTAACTTAGTCATGTTAATGGAGCCAGCTAAAAGACATGTGTTGGTAGATTTCAATTTGTGTAATATCAGCTGGGAGGCTAATATAATGTTTCATGGTATAGGCAATAGTTGATCACACAATCTGGATCAATGGAATATACAGGGTAGACACATTTGATGAGTTCCTGTTCTTGTAAAAATAGTCAAGCATGATTTTGTAAATGTATTAATAACTAGGTGTTAATTAGTTCCAGCCATATGCTGGATGTCTGGAGTAGGCTGGACAATGTGAATTTATCTCTGTAGATATAAGCCAATCAGATCTTGGTATAGAATGGGGTCTTATGGGTAAGGCCAGCCTCCTGTCATACCTTATAAGGATTAACCAATCATTAAAAGGTATGACAAGGAATTGTGGGAAATGTTTTAGAACTCAGAAATGTTGTAGAATGCTGATCAGTTTTAGTTAGGCATTCGCATTCTCGGATTCGGATTTTAGGCATTCACATTCACATTCGGACAGATCAGTTGACCACCAAGCTGGTCAGACGTGTTTTCGCAAATTGGAATCGCTAATTGGGCACCAAACAGGAAACTTAACATATGGCCAATTGGCCTATGTTACAACCATGTGTTAATTAAGTGAGGAATTTGCTAACATTGTGACAAATTGTGTTAAATTGTGTTAAATTGTGCGAAGTTATAGACAGGATACCCCAGGACTACGAACGATAAACAACGACAGTTAAAGGTATAAAATCTTGCTTATTATATAACCCCAAGTCAAACCCGATCGGCAACCTGTACAGGTACCGGTCAACTATGGAAAACCAAAATAAGAAACGTCCTCGGGACGACGAAATCTCGCCATCTGGCCGATCGCCACCGGCAAAAACTACAAAGGCTGGAACGCCATCCCCAATAAGCGGGAACACAAAACCGAAAACGAGAACGAGACCAAATACAAGCTCGGTAACAATAATATTCTCGTATGCCAACAAACAAAACAAAAACGTTCCTACGCAAACGTTTACACAAGAGCTTCATGCCCACCTAGGGCAGAATGAGATCTCGCTACAAGAGATAAAATGCACAAAATCAACAAAATCAACAAAACATGGTATTAATACCATGATGGTAACAATACCAAGCAAATGGTATCCCCGAGCCAAACTATTTACAAGCCGCCCGAACGGCGAGAAAATAGGGATAGTTACCCACCATATAAACAACAACAGCGCGAAACAGGGCGCACAAACAACCCAGAATACTAAGCCCACATCTGTAGGAGTAATCTCACACAGAGATCTCCACAGCAAAATGACAGAAAACGAACTGAAACAGGCGCTGAACTGCGTCGAAAATAAAGTAAGAAACGCTCACTTCATAGGGCGCGAAAAAAAATTCCTATTAATAACATTTGATCAGGAACAAACCCCCTACAAATTGAAACCGGCCGAATATATAAACCAGGGAAATCCAATCGACGTTTCCCTAACAAAAACAAAAACAGTTAGGTGCACAAAGTGCCAACAACATGGACACATTGAAAAAAGATGTCCAAATAAATCGGTCAGATGTCCGTACTGTGCAGACAAGCACACGTACGACAAATGCCCATATAAAAACGCGAGGAGAACGCAGTACCACTGCATCAACTGCTGGTACGCATATATAGAACATCGCGGACACGGAGCAGGAAGTACTTCCTGCCCAGTGTACATCAGATACTGCCAATCGTTGGAACAAAAAGACGAGGCAAGAAACACAGCTCGTACCGCTGTACGAAGCGAACTTAACCGTGCAGTAACACACGAAATTATTCAAAAAACAGTTGAGGTTAAAACTCAAAAAACGGCACCGGCCGCTACCGTGAAATCAAAAAATGACGCCGAAGATGACGCCGAAGATGACGTCAACTCGGAAAATGACGTCATGACGAAAAAAGACGTCATGGCCTTAATAGAGGCCATGGATGCCGCAATAACAGAAAAACTGGGCTGGAAACATCAGGGACTGATCTCTGATGTGGCCAGAAAAGCCCTCAAAATCGAAACAACAACAACAACAACACCAAGCAGACAAAACACCGAAAAAATGCCGAAAAATTTGTTTACAAAAACATTTGAGGCAACGACCAAAAAACTAAAAACACCCAAAAAAACAAAAAACACAAAAAAGACAAACAACAAAATCAAGGGAAACAATACTGTAACCCTAATAAACACCCCCGCACAAGAATTAAACAAATTAAAGAAAAAAGTTGCACAAAATACGTGTGACATGAACATGGAAGTAGAGAGTGTAAACTCTAACTTCCAGCAGGAATTAACTCCTACCAAAAGCGCCGCTCTGAGAGAAGTACTTCTCAATGAGCAAACCCCAACCAAATCCAAAATGGCCGCCGATATCGAGATCGTGACCGTCACGGAAGAAAATACGACGCCATTTATAGTAATTGCGCCAAGATCCAAAAAATCCGCGAAAAAAACGACTCCCGGCTTGCTAATCCGGAAGTACGCTCCCGTACCGAACGGGGATAACGTAATATCACGAATTGACGTTAGCCCAAACGTCACTCCCAAAACCGCAAGTGCGCGCAGCACTGCGGACAAACAGTAAAAATATAACCTATAAAATCCTAATGGAGGTACAAAATAAGGCAAATAGGGAAAAACCCCTTACGGTTCTACAATGGAACTGTAGGGGGTTTGGCGTCACGAAGGGGGAACTAATAAACGCGATAGAAACGGACAAAATAGACCCGGACGTCATTTGTCTGCAGGAAATATTTAAAGAAAACCAATTAAAAGGCTACACTCTAGCGACATTTAACGGCGTAAAAAAGAAACGTGCTGGTGTCGGAATATTTATAAAAGACGGCATAGCATACCAGGAAATAAAACTAAACTATATCAAACAAAATGATGACGCATATTACTGTGCAATCAAAATAATAACGGAAGACGGAAACTTGGATATATATAACATATACATATCCCCAAGTTCCACAACATCGATACTAGAAAATCTAAATATCATAGAAAAACACACCGGAAAAAAAGCGTTAATTACCGGTGATTTAAATGCACACAACCCGCTATGGGAGCCTGAACGTGCATACAATAGACACTGCAACCGCGGCAGTGACGTAATAACATTCTTAGATAACTCGGAATACGCCCTGCTCAACGATGGAGGGGAGACATACGATACATCCCACCTCCCAAACTGTAGCAACATAGGCACTACACCCGATATAACATTAGCCACAGCAAACATTGCACACAAAACCACGTGGACCCCCCTCGACACCACACTAGGAAGTGACCATTTCCCTATAGCCATTCATATCTCCGCCAAAACTAGCCAAAGCTCTCAATCCAGAATCCCAAAATGGAAATTCGATAAGGCAGACTGGGATAAATTCAAACTATTATGCAAAACAAACCTGCAAATAGACCCAGAGCAAAACTGCAACACGCAAAATGAAAAATTTATAAACACGCTATACGAAATTAGCAGTGAATGCATACCACAAACAAGTGGTAAAGCACACAGCCACCCCGCAAATCTATGGTGGACCAATGAATGCACAAACGCAATCAAAAATAGGAAAAATTGCCATCGTCGGCTAAAAGATGCTTATAAATACAGTAAAACCTATGAAATCGAACGAAAACACGTGAATCCCGACTTAACGGAAAAATTACGAAATCGAAAAAATGAGTATAACATAGCAAAAACAACACGCTAAAATCACGCTAGAAGCTGCCCGGGAACAGGGCTGGCATCAGTTTATCTCTCAAATAACTAGCGATAAGACTAGTAAGCAAATATGGGACAAATTCAACAGATTGAGAGGAAAATCTGTGAAACAAATGAAAATTATAAAATGGATGGGAAAAACTACATACACAATCAAGATAAAGCGAAAATATTAACGCAACATTAAAACAAAAAAAGTGACAAGTAATGACAATCTTAATGAAACAATTAACGGAAAAAAAATGAACTTTTGATCCGCGAATCTCAGCAAAAATAGAAGACGAAAATACCTTACAACCGGAGGCAAACACGTGCCAACTCAACCGCGAATTCATAATGTCCGAATTAAGACACGCGATAAGCAAAAAAAAGTGTACTGCCCCCGGTGCAGATAAGATCCATTATAGTATATTAAAACAACTCCCGCCAGAATCAATGCAAACACTACTACAGCTAATTAATAAATTCCTGGACGGAGGGTTGGGCACACTCCCCGAGAATTGGAAAGAGGCAACTATTATCCCTATAATTAAACCATTTAAAGATGGCGAATTGCCAGCCTCATATAGGCCAATATCACTCACGTCTGCTATATGCAAAATAATGGAAACCATGATAGCAAATAGGCTAAAATCACACATAGAAACTAATCAAAAGATAGGACCGACCCAATCTGGTTTTCGGAACAACCGCACCACAATGGACCAATTAGCTAGACTAGAATCTGTAATAAAAACAGCATTCATGAAAAGCACAAAAAACACAAAATATAAAGTAATGGCCGTATTCCTAGACTTAGAGAAGGCCTTCGATCTCATGTGGACTAAAGGAGCCGCCATACAACTATCTACTAAGGGAATAAAACACAGAATGTTAATATGGATAGATAACTTCCTAACGGGCAGAAAAATTAGAGTACGCGTCGGAACAGAACACGCGGACTACACCGACATCGAAAATGGCTGCCCCCAAGGGAGCGTCATTAGCCCGATCCTATTTAACATAATTATGGACTCTCTATACACGCAACTAAACGAAGCAGGTGTAGATCTATCTCAATTCGCGGATGACTCGTCCATATGGCACGTACATCATAACATAGAAATATCACGTGTTCAAATGCAATCCGCACTAGATATAATCGAAAACTGGCAGAACACATGGGGCTTTAAAATATCCCCACTAAAAACCGAAGCAATAATATTTAGCGACGTAAAACGATATAAAAATTTAAAGCACAAAATCACGTATAACTCTGCCACACTCCAGTACTCCAATAATAACAGAATAATACCCAATTTGAAAATAAATGGACAAGATATACCATACAAACGCCAAGCGAAATTCCTAGGTATGATATTAGATGACAATCTAAACTGGAACGCACACATAGAATACGTGGCCACGCGTTGCAGAAAAGACCTAAACTTAATCAAACTAATAACAGGCACATCGTACGGTGCAGACAAAAAAGCTATACTATTACTATACAAAGCGCTCATACTTCCGAAACTGGACTACGGAAGTATGCTATACCGCACCGCAAGTCAGGCATTATTATATAAGCTAGAAATCATACAAAATGCGGCCCTCAGACTAGCCACTGGGGCCTATAAATGCACACGCATAGCAGCTTTACAAACAGAGACGGTAGTCAAACCGCTAGCATTAAGACGCGAACAAAATATGCTAAGATACTGGGCTAGATCCACACCACACGGTGTAAACTTACCAGTAAACAAACTCCTAGTACCAACCGCAGTATATCAATGCCACGAATACCGCATGACACATAACGCAAAAAAAAAAAAAACACGAAAGCGAAAAGAAATATAAATACACAACACACGTGTTACGCAATGACCGCACAATCACTGTGCAGAGAAACGGGGCTAGATACATGTAAAATACAACCATATCAGGTCAACATACCATACTACCCCATGAAATAAACCGCAGAATGCGAATTACACGGCAAAATTACCGAATAAACAAGAAAACCCATCCGAATGCCGAAATCTGGCCATAGGAAACATATTAAAACAAAATGGCCGGATATGTTACAAATATACACGGACGGAAGTAAGAACCCGGAACTAAACATAACTTCCGCCGCCTTCGCAATACCGGAACTAGAATATACGGAACAATATAAATTAGACCCCAGATTAACGGTCTTCAGATCAGAGCTAATTGCCATAGAAAAGTCTCTAGAATATAATCTGAGACAAGATAAATACAATAACACGGTCATAATAACAGGTCATAAATATCAGACTCGCTAAACAGCTCGGATCATTCAATTACAATAACACGGTCATGAATAACAGACCTCGCTCAGCTCGGGTCAATCAATGACAAATAAACTTGGTCATAATAACAGAATTCGCTCAAGTCTGCCAGGTCCAATTCAATACAACTAACTAACGGTCATAATAACAGGACTCGCTTGTCCAGCTCGGTCAATCAATAACCAATCAATAAACACGGTCCATAATAAACGAATCGCTCAGCTCGGTCCAATCAATACTCATAACACGGTCAATAGAAACAGAACTCGCTCAGCTCGGTCAATCATATACCTTACACGGTCATATTAAATCAGGATTCGGCTCCAGAATCGGTAACTGTATATCCAATACAATAACACGCGTTCCTTAATAAACTGAACTCGTCAGCTCGGTCCAATCAATACAATAACCACGGTCATAATAACAGTACTCGCTCAGTGCTTACAGGGCCAATCAATACTAATAACACGGTCATAATAACAGACTCGCTCAGCTCGTCAAAAGCAATTACAATAACACGGTCATAATAACAGACTCGCTCAGCTCGGTCCAATCAATACAATAACACGGTCATAATAACAGACTCGCTCAGCTCGGTCCAATCAATACAATAACACGGTCATAATAACAGACTCGCTCAGCTCGGTCCATCATAAACAATAACACGTCAATAATAACCAACTCGCTCAGCTCGGTCCAATCATACAATAACACCGGTTCAAAATAACAGACTCGCTCAGCTCGGTCCAATCAATACAATAACACGGTCATAATAACAGACTCGCTCAGCTCGGTCCAATCAATACAATAACACGGTCATAATAACAGACTCGCTCAGCTCGGTCCAATCAATACAATAACACGGTCAATAATAACAGGAACTCCTCACTCGGTCCAATCAATACAATAACACGGTCATAATAACAGACTCGCTCAGCTCGGTCCAATCAATACAATAACACGGTCATAATAACAGACTCGCTCAGCTCGGTCCAATCAATACAAATCACGGTCATAAATAACACGCTCAGCTCGGAATCAAATCAATACAATAACATCGGGGGGTCACCATAATAACAGACTCCGCTCAGCTCGGTCCAATCAATACAATAACACGGTCATAATAACAGACTCGCTCAGCTCGGTCCAATCAATCAACTCTGGTCACTCGAAAACGAGGCCGGATAAGATCCACCGCATAAAAGAGTTGATAAGTAAAAATATAAGCAACGGAAAACAAATAAATATTGACTGGGTACCCTCACATGTGGGAATCCCAGGCAACGAACTAGCAGACAGAGCAGCCGGAACTGCTCATCTAACCGGAAATAGCGACTCGACACTACCGACGCCAAAAGAAATATACGCAATTATAGACGAAAAAATCAAAATGAAATGGCAAAAACAATGGTCCGAGGTACCGCGAACGAATCTCCTCAGAGCTAACTGCCCGATAATACCCACGAAATGTAGACTGTACAGTACAGATCGAATGGCAGACAAAATAATCACGCGGCTAAGACTAGGCACAAACGGAATAAAAACTAACCTCGTAAATACCGGAACTGTAACCTCCATTGACTGTACAAACTGCAATGATGAGACACCGGAACACCCATCACACTACTTCTACGAATGCTCAGCATTTGATGAAGAACGCAAAGAACTAGTAGCTACATGTCTGAAATATAATATACCCGCAGACCACCATCGGCTAATATTCCCGACGGCGGAAGCGGAACCGGAAGTTCATCGCGAAATTCTCAACTATGTTAGGAGTACTGGATACTGGAATAAAATATAACAAATCTCATACACCTCCTCCCCCCAACAAAAACACACACACAACACAAAAGTCCCATCAGACTTATGTCTCCCCTCTAGCGCGAGATGGAGGATTGATCCGAGCAGGGCAGATGTTGCAAGCCACGTGTAACTAAAAAACATAATATCGCGAAAACACGTGGCTCGCACCGGTGCCTAGTAGCGGGCATCGCAGAAATAAAATGTTTACAATAGGGCAAAATACGGCAGAAACATAGCCCCAAATCTGCCCATGTAAATAATCTACATACATGTAAACTCGGGAACCCATGCGGAAGGATTCCACATGGGCTCCAGAACGTGCAGTACCCAGCACACAGTGCGCGTGTGCCCACGAAATGCGGAAGCTAAACCTAGCCTGTCTCATCCCGTGAAGTTTCAGCAAACCTAGCAACTCCAACTAGACTGGACACACGAACAATGTGTGGTGGATATCTGTATCACCAACAAACAGGGCATAATAAGGCAGACACTTAGCCCCAAACAGCCCGTGTAAATAATCATAATACATGTAAAACTCGGGAGCCCACGCGGAATTATACTCCGCATGGGCTCCAGGACGTACAGTACCCGGCACACAGTGCGAGCGTGCCCACGAAATGCGGAAGCTAAACCTAGCCTGTCTCATCCCGTGAAGTTTCAGCAAACCTAGCAACTCCAACTAGACTGGGCGAGCGAGCAGTGTATGGTGGATACCTGTATCACCAACAAACAGGGCACAATAAGGCAGAAACATAGCCCCAATCAGCCCGTGTAAATAATCATAATACATGTAAAAATCGGGAGCCCACGCGGAATTATATTCCGCATGGGCTCCAGGACGTACAGTGCCCGGCACATAGTGCGCGCGTGCCCACGAAATGCGGAAGCTAAACCTAGCCTGTCTCATCCCGTGAAGTTTCAGCAAACCTAGCATCTCCAACTAGACTGGACACGCGAGCGGTGTGTGGCGGATATCTGTAAAAATAAGGGGAAAAAAAAAAAAAAAAAAACACCTATGGCAATGTATAACGGGAAAAGACTCTGCAAATACACAAATACAAACCATAAACACAGTAAATTTGGGGAGCGCACGTGGAAATGATTTCCGCATGCGCACCGAAGTTTGCGTAAAATCAAATAAAAACAATTATACAATGCTTGAAAAAAAAATCGGTTCTATTTTTGACTATGAAACTAACCATACATGTAACCTTCCTTTCAGCACACGTAACAACTAGACAAATATCCAGTATACAATGCCACGTATAAACCACGTGCAAACAAATTAAAAACGCAAGAAAATGAAACCTAACTTTTTTAACATCCATTGGCAAAAAAGGGAATGGAGGTAAAATGGTATATCTAAAACGGTCTGAAAATTGACACAACATGGACACCCTATGGAGCAATCCAACACAGGGTTCCTAGTGACTAACACGCTTGAGACAATACCAATGCCTCCAAACCCCACAAACCAATGGATAACAAAAAAACACAAATCTCGGAACAAGTTGGGGAAATATATTCCACATCTTGCTACCAAAATCAAAAATACATGTAATAACGATGACAAACAGCGGACCCACAACGAAACTAACCATACAGGTATCTCTAATTACTGCATCTACAAACGAAACTAACACCAACCAAACCATGTATATACAACATAGTATATGCATACAAACGTAAACCACAACCCGAAGAGCAAAACCACGTGAAACCCCCATATACGTGAAAACACAACGTAAAAATGGTGATTTCACTAAGGTCCGCGCCTAACAACAAAAATACAAAAATCCCAGTGAAAATAGAAAATGACGATATACGGTATATCCAAAACGGCCTGAAAATGACAGCGATATGGACACCCTCTGGTTAACGCCAACACAGGGTTCCTAGCCATCAACACGCCATGCGATAATACCAAAATCATCATACCCTATATTCACTGAGACAATACAAACAAAACAACACAATGTAATAACCATATATGTACTTCCTTTTCAGCCCACATGTATATACGTTAATTGCCCCGCAACCTTGTTATACCTTTAAAACCCAACAAAGTAAATATTTCCAAAAAAACGTAATAAGATACACTATGTCTACAACACAGCAGGAGCAAAATCATATAAGCATACGGACTATAGAATGGAACCAAAAACGAAAACCTAAGAAACATACCCACAAAATTACCACGAAAAAACCCACACAAACATAATATCCCAAGTGCGGAACATGTCTGTAACGAGCCTTACAATTGGCCGAAATGAAACGTATCTTAAAACATTCCATAAATAGGTCAATCCGATCTCGAATTTGTGGAAATAATTCTAACACAAAATAAACACTAGCATGCTTACTCTCAGGTCCGATGTAAATACATAAGAAGTATAGTGAACCTTATCTACATGCTTACTCTCAGGCCCGATGCGAACAAAAAAAAAAAAAAAAATTCAACATTAGCATAATATGCAATCCCAATGAAATTGAAAAATGAAAATACGCAAAATCCACTATCAATAGATACATAACACAAACAATAAGAATGGCAAAATCAGCAATTGATAAGCCCCAAACGTAACTATATTTATGGCCCTGAAAAGGGCCTGCCATAGGCGCCAGTACCAATCATAAATCTGATATGGTAGCTGGATATGCCGCCGACACAGTCGCAGCTATCAATAGGCCCAGCTTCGTATACCCAGCCGGAGTCAGGTGAACCCCATCCCCGGACAGGTCCTGGTCACGATAGACAGATACTAAAGGAATGTAGCCCGACGGGTACTTCATACGTAATGCCGTATTTACGCGGCGCCGGAAACATTCGTATCCACCCACAGTCATACCAGGACATCTTGACATGTCAATCCGAGGAATGACGCCCGTCACGAAGACCCGCATCCCGGCAGCCTGGAATTGACATACGACAGCCCCGATACTCCGCACGACGTCACGGGCCCGGGCTCCATCCTTAATGTCATTACCACCCAGACATATAACGACACACGTCGGTTGGTCTCGCAGCACGGCCCGCACCTGGTCTTCTCGCTTCTTCCGTCCAATAAGATCGTCGCGCCCAGCGGACATCCCCCCCGCATACCGCCAGAACTGTACGCAGGGACTTAGCTGCAAACGACCGAGACAGGCATCCTCGAGATGGCGAACGTGGCTATCACCAAATACAGCCAAAGTGGTCGTGCTTGCAGGATAGGCTTCCATTATGGATAAGAACACATACAGGAAAACCACCCATATATAACACAGAAAATCAACCCAAACCACTCAAATATGACACTGACACCAATCAACTCAAGTAAACATACTCAATTAAGCCAATCAAAAATGACAACCGAAAAAATCAAACAAACCAATCAAGAAAATTACATCCAATTAAGGAAAAGTACACAAATTAACCAAAATACGATACAAGCATACAGAAAAATCTAATATAATCACGGGGGGAAAAAATAATTTTTATATAAGCAATTGTAAGTATCTACTCAGAAGCAATGAATGGCCCTGAAAAGGGCCTTTTACTAGACAATTAGTGCAACGAACACCAAAAGTCTAGGACCTGATCGGTCTGGGTTACAGGCCTGTCAAAAAGTCAATATAACACCATTTCCAGAGTGAAATAGCCTGACCCCGGCACGAAGCAGCGCCGACACATCAAAATACACCAATACGGGTGATCCCGCCCTCCACCCGCTACGAGCTTCTGGTCCCGAGCTGCAGTGTATGTACTCTCGCCCCATGGTCGACACGCCTCGACACCGTATGCTGTCCCAAGCACGCCAGTTGGTGCCGTGAACAGCGATGACAGGATCAGAAATAGGCGCGTAAGTTATCCCCGACTTGAAACTGTGACCCTGGCTAGCCCGGACGAACATGGTGGCCCCCATCCCTCGATACTCTATCCGCCCCTTTACATCTCTGGCAGCAATCTGTCGAACATCTTCCATCTTCAGGCCCCGGAACGCTGGTATGCGGATGATATCGTGGAAAAAAAAATACCCCTTCAAACACGGAGGTAGCCCCTGTTCCAACGCCGTATGTCGTAGCAACTTCACTAGTTCTCGATCCATTACTGGAAGTATAGAATAAACAACACAAAAAACACAGTACTTATACTAATCAGACAAACAACTCAAACCTAAAAAAATAAAGAACTCAATACAGGCACACAGCCAACCAAAACGACATAACAAAAAAATTAAAATAACAAATAAAACATAATGTATTCACAATAAACCGCAAAATCAAAATACTACACATAAAAACGATAATTAAAAAGCGGACCCCCTATGTAACTAACCATACATGTATCTCTAATTTACAGCATCTACAAACGAAACTAACACAACCAAAACATGTATATACAACATAGTATATGCATACAAACGTAAACCACAACCCGAAGAGCAAAACCACGTGAAACCCCCATATACGTGAAAACACAACGTAAAAATGGGATTTCACTAAGGTCCGCGCCTAACAACAAAAATACAAAAATCCCAGTGAAAATAGAAAATGACGATATACGGTATATCCAAAACGGCCTGAAAATGACAGCGATATGGACACCCTCTGGTTAACGCCAACACAGGGTTCCTAGCCATCAACACGCCATGCGATAATACCAAAATCATCATACCCTATATTCACTGAGAAAATACAAACGAAATAACACAATGTAATAACCATATATGTACCTCTTTTTCAGCCCACATGTATATACGTTAATCTGCTCTGCAACCTTGTTATACTTATAAACCCAATAAAGGAAAATTTCCCAAAAACTTAATAAGAAAGTTGAGAGACTAAAAGATGCACCATGCCTATAACATAACAAGTGCAAAATCGTATCAACATACAGGCCGTAGAGTGGAAACAAAAACGAAAACTTAAGAAACAAATCCAAAATTATCACACAAAATCACACACAAACATGATTTCCCAAGTGCGGAACCTGTTTGCAACGAGCCCTACGATTGGCCGAAATGGAAAAGTATCTTAAACAATCCATAAGTAGGTCAATCCGATCTCGTATCTGTGAAAATAAATCCAACGCAAAATAAACTCTAGCATGCTTACTCTCAGGTCCGATGTAAAATACTAATATATATAGTAACCGAATCAGCATGCTTTACTCAGGTCCGATGCGCAAATATATTTCAACTTTCGCCCAATATGCAACTCCAATGAAATTTAAATTAAAAAATACGCAAAATCCACTACTACGAGATACTGACATACAGGATGGTACGTATACTTGTTCAGCCACTAGATTTGATGCCGAGGCCATATAATGTGGCTAACGTATCATAACGAAATGGCACCAATATCCGGAGACTAACGCTATTCCTGTAATGGGAAGCACGCTAGTCACGGATATTGGACCCTAGCAGCATTGGACAAGCTGCGACACCCGCAAGGGTGTATCGTGCATCAGTAAGTCCCTCTTCTTCTTTTTGTGTGGCCCTGTGAGGGTGCCGTTTTCGTTCCGTTGCCTACTCGGTGTACTTGGGGAGCGGCCTGGATGTGCCTAGCTGTGCGATGGTGGTCGTGGATAGCCAGAAAAACTAAGAAAATCGGGGATTACAACTACGCGACAGGACGACGAAGAAGAAAATGCGGACCCCATCCGGGGAACGCAAGGCGACTCCCAGTGGACCTAAAATCCCAGGGATGATCGGCCACAAGAAAACGTCGACTACGCGCCAACCGACGATTGCTCCTTCCTCCTGCCTCGACGCGATGCCGCCCTAAACCCAAGAACCTTGCCTGCAAACAAAACCTGGCATGTCCCCTCAATCCCCAAATCCCGCACCACACCCCCCACAGGTCGTTAGGACACTGATAGGTCAATCTCGCACAATCAAATCGACAACCAAAAACTGTTAGTACATCAAACAGGCATCAATGAGCCGATACCATTATGGTCATCGGGACGTCAAGAAAGCCTAGCTATTCTACACACACACAAGGCAAATGAGCCGGTGCCACCTCGGCTATCGGACGACAAAAAAGCCTACACGGAAAAATAATAAAATCGATAGGATAAATACAGGCACCCCTAAGGCCGCCTTTCGTCATGAAGTCATGACAGAGCTCTCAAACAAAAAACGTTAAGATACACAACAATCAGGTCACTACGGGCCACCCCTAAGGAAAGGGCATACTGGCCACATACCAGCAGTCCTAGCTAGTACTGGGTACCCAGGAACACAGCGAATTGCGGAGCAGTCCGCGGGTAATCCCTTCCATTGTGTCGGGGAACCCTTAACTCGATAAACAACAACACAACAATCAGTTTTAGTTTTACTTTCGGACCCTTTGGTTGGACTTCAAAATTGTGGAATTTATTAAGTCATAGAAATATCACGTGAAACCTTTCTAAGCCAAGCGAGTACTTAAGAGAAAGTTGTATTGTGTTGTATTAAGTGGATTATTCTAATTTGAGGTGGACACCCAAGAAAATTATTGATTAAAATTATAAACAACTATTTCGGACTTGTCCAGTAATTCAGAGCACCCAACAGTAGTAGGTTGTAGAGCGGACGGTACACACGCCTCCGTCGGGTGACAGTACCACAAAGTTTTATTGATTTTTGATAGACGCTACTTCTGATTTCAATTGGGTTTTTGGCAATTTTAATTTGGTATTTAACCCTTTCCCTGATAGAAACGACTTTTCACGCCTCTGCAGAAGATGTCTTTAGAAAACATTGTGGGAAAAGTAGAAATTGCTTGTAACAAGCAATTTCTCCTTTTCCCACAATGTTTTCTACTCTATCAGATAATTTAACCATCATTTGACCCAGCATTTTATTCTTTTATTCAGATGTTTTCGATTTAGAAGAGTCGAAATATCACAAAACAGGGAAAGGGTTAAGCAAATACGCAGCTTATCTGGAGCTCTGATATTACATTGAGCCTCCGAAGACAGCTCCACCCCTAAATCTAATATCAGTCCCAGCCCGAGTTTGGAGACTTGTAGGCATCAATATAATTGGGCCGATGGCTACCACGAGAAATTGCAACAAATATATTGTTGCTGCCACCGACTGCAGCAATCCCCGACAAAACGGCCGTGTCACAAAGTTCCTCATTTTATCCCGTCAACGCAATGCCTATGTGCCGTGAAACACGGTGCCGTGAAACATATTTGATATCCAGTCAATACTATTTTTGCATTTTAAAGCCATTTTTAGTTGTTGACGGGATAAATAGAATAGTAGGTTAGTGCCATGAATGGGAAAAAATATCTGGCGCGGCACGGAAACGGGATGTGCTCGGCAAAGCCTCGCCCATCCCGTTTCCTGAGCCTTGCCAGATATTTTTTCCCATTCACGGCACTAACCTACTATTCTCTATACAACCATCTGCACATACAGTCCTATGGATTCGATCATCACCAACCAGGGTAAGGAGTTTACAAATACAATTATTGACGAGTTGACCACAGAACTAGATATTGACCATAGGATTACTTCTGCCTATCATCCACAATCCTACGTGAACGTGATAACAGTACACTTAAAGAAGTTCTATGTAAGGTTTCGAACAGGGCTTCTAAGATTTCAGAATGCCAATCGGTCCGGACGTAATTGTCGGCCCGAAGGAGCCAGTACGATCGATATTAGTGCTACCCCATTTCGGGACTATTAGGCATGGAATAAAATAGTACTTTATTGAGTAAGGTTTGGCTCTGGAATTTCGGAGTTTCGCACATAATTACTCCATAACATTATGACATCGAAATTTAAGTCGGAGGTGCAGAATCCCCGAAAAAAAGGTAAGGCAAAAACAGGCGATGCGATGCAGTAACCAATAACACATATCAAAATATGTTTTTCCCCCCAATAAGCATGTATTGGCAGCAGCTCATATGAATCTTCTCCTAAGACGACGATTATATATTTTTGTCAAACTATGTTGTTTTTTGTTTCAAGTATTATTGGTGTCTGTCCACATCGTATCCTCTTAAGGACTATTTTTTACGTCTCCTGTTGGGGACCATTTTACCATCTCGCATTCTAGCGATATCGAGCATAGGTTGATCGCGCAAATGCGAAGTATGATCGCGAACTTGCGAGATGAAAATAAGCGATTCTATCGTATTCAATCTTGCTTTTTGGCAACTTCGCCCACAGATCACGCATTTTTGTTTCGCACTCTGCATCAACGCGCATGAACAAAACTAACCCGAATGTTCTGTCTATAACACACATGTAAGTCGCCCTGCGTTACCTGCGTTTTATAATTAGGGTTACAGCAAAATATATTTCCAAAAGCGGAGGGCGAGATGGCAAAAAATCGAGACGATTCTCATATCTTTAGATGACGATTCGCATGTTTTCGCAAGACGGAAAAATTGCGAAACGACAGCTCTAGATGACCTTTTAAAATGACACGTACCTTTGTCCTTTATCAAACTGTTTGCAAACTGTAGATCCCGATGAGCATGCTATTCACGAGCCGTCTCATCAGGATCTACCCCATTCGTACTTACTTTATTTATACCAAAAATTACCA
Source organism: Conchocele bisecta (assembly GCA_029237695.1). NCBI lineage: Eukaryota > Metazoa > Mollusca > Bivalvia > Lucinida > Thyasiridae > Conchocele > Conchocele bisecta. Next base: position 90,715,499 of record CM055271.1, on the reverse strand, counting down.
CAAATAACAGCGTAATGTAACAGTTCCACACTTAATATGGAATAGTCTGTGTCAGTTTCTTGTAACTTGGGGATGAAATGTGTAATATTAAATATTACAAACACGGTTAACCACAGTGCATAGGTTCTTTATTTTATTTTAAATACGCTAAAGCCAGTCTATATAGCAGCAAATAGGTAATTTTGATGTGCAATGATCTGTCTAAAATATTATTTTTTCATGTCTCAGATGTCTCTTGATATAAAGAACATTTTGTGCCTACTGAATGCGGATAATCCAGAGTAGATGCACGGATGCCTAATTACTAGAGGGACCACAATGGAACGAGGAACTAGAAAATAGACGACAAAGGCTGTCTGGAGTTACCACAAAGGCTACATGGACTTAGACACAATTATACACTTATTTAATTCCTATAAAGAACATTACTCAATTGAATGACAATGTATGGTACCAACACCTGCTAACATACGTAAAAGCGACATCGAACAGCCTTTGCGGCGTTCGTGTCCTTTTTGTCAGCCTTTGTGCGTTTAGGGCGACACAGATTTACCGTGCACAAATTTGTGTCGACATCTCAAAATGGCGTAGTAGACAGCATGAGACAGGATGATTTTACAGTTGGTTTACAAAAATGGGAATAAAAGAATATGTCAAAGTGTGTATACTTACATGTGTATTATTCATATATTGGCCTACGAGTGTGGCTGGATGAGATTTATGTGCTCTTTTATATTTTAACCACATTGTAATCATGCTCTTGCTATTTTAACATATGTTTCAGTGTTTGCAGATTAATGTGAAACATATTGCAGATAGCGGCACGCTTCTAACTTGACATGACATGACCGTCTCCTATATCCCGTTATATTAGCCAATATTGGTCCGAACTCTTTTGGGGGCGAAATTTCTCAACAGCCGTAGGTATAGCCAATATCGTTATATAACCTAATTTCTGATTGGTAGATATTTATTCTAACCGGCAGTTTGATTGGCCTATATAAAAATAGCTCACTGACACTGCATGAGCTGTCAAATTTTTCATTCGCGGGATTTTTATTATGTTTCGATCATTCGGTCCGCGACAGTAGTTGAAATACAGCATATAGATATCTTATTGAGTAAGCGGGAGAAAGAGCAGGGAGCGGTAAATATACTGTGATATGGTGTCTTGTTATACCCACTTTTTTGGGGAAAAAATGGTTATATTGTTTTCGTCACGAGTGTCCGTCCGTCACATTTCTTGTAACTTGAAAAACTTTTTCACCTTCATACCTACGCGCCTGATATTTGGTATGTAGCTTCGTTATCATGTGCAGATGCGCAAAGTGAATTCGGATTTTTCATCCGACCCTCCATCATGGATTATCTCCCCCTTTCGCACTCAGAATTTCCCATTTTTTCCTTGTAACTCGAAAAACTTTTTCACCTTCATACCTACGCGCCTGATATTTGCTATGTAGCTTCGTTATCATGTGCACATGCGCAAAGTGAATTCGGATTTTTCATCCGACACTCCATCATGGATTATCTCACCCCTTCGGACTCACAATTTCCCACTTTTTCCTTGCAACTCGAAAAAATTTTTCACCTTCATACCTACGCACCTGATATTTGGTATGTAGCTTCGTTATCATGTGCAGATGCGCAAAGTGAATTCGGATTTTTCATCCGACCCTCCATCATGGATTATCTCCCCCTTTCGCACTCAGAATTTCCCATTTTTTCCTTGTAACTCGAAAAACTTTTTCACCTTCATGCCTACGCGCCTGATATTTGGTATGTACCTTCGTTATCATGTGCAGATGCGCAAAGTGAATTCGGATTTTTCATCCAACCCTCCATCATCGATTATCTCCCCCTTTCGGACTCAGAATTTCCCATTTTTTCCTTGTAACTCGAAAAACTTTTTCACCTTCATACCTACGCGCCTGATATTTGGTATGTAGCTTCGTTATCATGTGCAGATGCGCAAAGTGAATTCGGATTTTTCATCCGACCCTCCATCATGGATTATCTCCCCCTTTCGGACTTAGCATTTGGGGAAAGTGGGTATATTGCGATGGCGCGCCATCGACTTTTTCTAGTTTTACATTACGATACTTGCAGAAAAATGAAGAAAAAAAAACATAAAATAAAGTTTTGTTTCATATTATTATTGTGTTTATTCTTCTTACATGATAGTAATAGAAATATACTCTATGTCCAACAGAAGTGTATGTACCGAATAATGTGCAGGCAGTGTTCTATGGTACACTCAATTGGAAATGAGCACATTTCTAATACCAAAGGAACTAAATAACCCCTTTCTCCAAATATGATTGATTAAATATTGGTGTTTAATGACATATCAACAGCTAAGGTCATTTAAGGTCTATATACAAGAACAGTTTGATGCTTTGAAAACAAAGAGTTTACAGTTACGCGATAACCGTAAGAAAAATGTTCAGTGAAATTATGATTTTTACGACTTCTCCCTAATTTTGCCTCACTTCTCCCTATTTTGCCAGGAGGGAGAAGTCACTACTCCCTAAATTGAATAATAGCTACCGTATTCTTGCGATTATAAGTAGCATTTTTTTTACTCAGATTTGTATCCCAGAAAGCCCCTGTGTCTTATAAATACATGTAGATACATGAGCATTTTTTAGGAGCGCAGTGGCCTGGTGGTTAGAGCGTCAGACTGCTGATCTAAAGGTCGTGGGTTCGAGCCTCACCGGAGGCGCTGCGTTGTGTCCTTGAGCAAGACACTTTATCCACACTGCTCCAGTTCACCCAGCTGTGAATGGGTACCGATAATTCGTAGTTGCTCTGTAAATACGAATTACCGGCTTCTCTCAAAAAATCTCTACCTCCGTTCTTTCTCCCATTCTTGGGAGACGGCATGCAAGGTCCTCGAGCCAGTGCCGCCGTTAAATATAAGCAAAAAAAAAACAAACATTTTTTTCCACCCGAAATATTGACATAAACGACCAAAAATAAAATGTGTTCCTATATTTGTTGTTGTTGTTAGTCTTTGGGGTAAAATCCGGTATTGGAATATTGGATTTGTATTCTAAACAGTTCGTGCCTTACTCGTTCTGGCCCTGTGTCACATTCGGTACACATTTTCTATACCGAAGGCGAACAGTGTATACCAAGATCAGATCCGGTCGACATTTTCTCTGCCGAATCACAATCTGGCCTCTATCATTTTAATTATCTTTTCAAAACATTTACCGGGCCCATATCGGTCGGTGTAATTTTGCCGTGGAAAATATTGCATGAAGCCATTAACGGTAAATCCCAATATGCATAATGCAATTCCACGAAAGTTATAAAACTCCATCATTAGTTTCGAAACTGTGTGTTTACACGATGCTTATGGAAGTGGCAAGCCTAAGTCAGCTGGCCGACATCAAATACACCGCATGTCAAGATTTACAACACAAAGCCATATCAAATATCAACATACGCGGTTGCCGACTTCAGTTTCGTATTTGTCACTAAACTGGTACCCTGTCTGATGCGTCCCAGTGAAACAATACTACCGAGAACCAGACTCTATTTATGACACGGCAAACGTGTTTATGTGAATTGGGTCTCTATCTCTGACAAATCCCGGCTTATTGCATTAGCGGCCAGACCAGGCGGTGGATTCGCGTAGTCTGCACATGGTTTACAATGTTCGCCAATCTCTAATTAAAAACATTATAATTACGTCAGCGGACAATGCAAATTCGTCATAGCTATACACTGTAGGCTGCTTTCAGCGTCATTTACGGAAGAAGATACAACTGATTTTGAAATATTACATACTGTAGGCGAAAGTTGTGTGTTGCTTTGTGGAAAAAAATTGATAACACCCAACCGTGTCAACTAACAGGTGCTTGCTTATCTTATGTCATCATTCAGCACGAGGCTGTAAACTGTGTGACATTTAGGCTATGTTTTGAAATTGCACTGATTGATCAACACGCTTTTTGATTTGTGCCGCAGATGTGGCGAACGTGCGGCTTTCATCCTCGCATCATGGGAGCAATCAGTAACCCATTTCATGCTGAGGATACGCTTATGTTTGCGGAAAATCCTGAATATTTTCCTTCTATGCACTCAGAAGTATATGCCGCGACCACCATTTAAACCGTTTTGTATAGACGGTTCAAATGAGTGGTCACAACATATACTTTCAGTGATAAATAACAAAAATAAAAATAAAATATTTAATAAATTTCATATCCGTAAATGTGTATTCAGAAAGGAACAGGTTAAAAAAACACTCTGGATTATACGCAGATCTGTCGCCATATTTCGCCGATATTGATTTCGAAAATAGTGTTGAAAATAGATAATATACTGAGCAAAACTAGAAACGTCCCTCCATGTTTAAGGAAAGATTCATCAAAAACCAAAAGGGTTACTTTTAAAAATCAAAATGGAAAAACAAGTTCATTCATTTCTGTATCAAAGCCAATAAATTGCATTTGGATATCTTGTTAAATATTCGAGAGATAACCGGCCAAGGGCGGTAGGGGTCAAAATCAAAAATCACAAAAACTCAGAAATGTGTTACTTAATGTTTAGAGATGGAATTTCAATAAGTAATGTGGCAAATTCAGTAAATCTCGTTAGTACCGAGTGTGGCCACCATTTGCATGAATGCATGCAATGATCCTACGCCGCATCGACGTGACGTAACTGCAATACCAGTGCGTTGGGCAAATTCCTCCATTCCCGTTGTAACGCCCGTGTAAGATCGCGAACATTGTCAATCGATGGTTAGCTCGTGCTTTGCGGCCCAGCTCATCCCATATGTGCTCAATGGGATTGAGATCCTGGGGAGACCGCGGGCCATGGCATGACGTCGACGTTGTTTTGCTGTAAGTATTGAGTGGTGACCCTGGCTACGTGAGGCGGGCATTGTCGTGCATCAATGTCACACCAGGACCATGCTGACGGATAAATGGTAAGGCATGTGCATTTAGCACATCTGCAACATAACGTTGTGCATTGATGTTGCCCTGTACAACAACCAAATCTGTCTTCCGGTTTCCCATGATCCCACCCCAGACCATTACGCTCCCTCCCCCAAACCTGTTCTTCTCAACAATGCAACAATCGGTGAATCTTTCATTTGTACGCCTGTATACCCGTAATCTTCCGTCAGCATGACTAACTGTGAACCGAGATTCATCGGTGAACAAAACTCGGTTCCAGTCGGCCCTTCTCCAGTTCAGATGACGTCGCGCCCATAACAGTCTGGCAGCACGGTGACGTTGGGTCATTATCTGACCAGTGTACGGGCGGCGTGCCCGGATTGGTTGGGCGTTACGACGTAACCGGTTGCGAATGGTCTGCCCTGAGACACCGTATCGCCTAGCAGTGACTGTGGCTGCCAATCGACGTTGACGTAAGTGCGTCAACGTAATGTAACGATCGGCTCTAGCCGTCGTTACACGAGGCCTACCAGGTCGCTGCCGGTCGTGAACAGCCCCAGTATGCTGGTACCGGGCTGCAAGACGATCAATCGTCTTCCGACAGCAACCAAACCGAGGCGCGACCGCCCTGGCGGCCATCCCACCCGCAAGCATCCCAATTGCCTGATTTCGCTCGTTTTCGGAAAGCCGTGGCATATCGAAAACAGTGAAAAATTAAAAAAGTTTTTTAATTTTCCGAATAGCCCCTATCGCATGAATGGTACGACATGAACTGAATCACCTTATCGATGACAAGTATAGCGTGCACGTGCAAAAAGTGGAAATCAACGTTCCGGTCACTGGCCGCTATGTAAACCGTGTGTATCGGCTAAACTCTACACGATCGTATTCTGAACATCGCCACGGTTTCAAATGCATGTACTTTGAACATGTGGTACATACATAGACAGAGCTACACCGGCTATAAAACAGGGACGTTTCTAGTTTTGTTGAGTATACATAGTGCAATCAATAATTAACAATATAATACCACTTTCGGCAGCAATATGATCGCAAATATACCGATAACACGATTTATGACAATAGTCTGTTACACATTTAACACGATTTTGATATAAAAATAGGCAAAAAAATCGGGAGCCAATGCACAACCATGTATTAACCGAGCACGTGTTATAGTGAAGCGTGTACTACCGAGTTCACAGTGTAATTGAAGATACTAGAAAATGGTGAAATATGGACCGGGGAATCACGGACATAGTTTTTTTCATTTTTTTCTTTCATTTTGTTAGGAAAATTGGGTGCGTCTTATAATCTCATGTAGACATTTTCTCCCAGATTTTGGACTGAAAATAGGGGTGCATCTTATGCACTCTTGCGACCTATAATCGGCAGAATACGGTAGTTATTTTACCTGCACTGGTAGATTTTTCCATCGGTTGGTTTGCATAATAAACTGAGCAATGAGTGATTAGCCAGTTTTCCTTTTTCGAGCTCGAGCATTTACTCCAGTTCTACAAGTGAGTACATACTCACTTGTCTGCTTTTACCCTGCTTGCTTTATGTGCTTAATGTCAGCTTTGTGTGCTTTATGTTAAATGTTATTTGCGCTTGCATAAGTAGGTCAAGATAACATAACAAATTGTGATTGCACTTAGTGAACCGTTCTTCACTAAGTTGTCTTTAGATATTTGATAATTGGAAAGTAAGTACAATCACTTGCTTTAATTGTATTGTCTTGTATTGTTTGTAACCTTGCATGATTGTAATGTTTATGTTGTATTGTTGCAGGCGTCGGGCCTAATTCGTATAAAGCGATACCAACATATTGTCGTTGTCTTCATGACCCACCCCCTCCAATGGTATTCTCTTACCGGGCTAGGGAAATACTGTTAGACGAGTGTTTTCAACATGACTGAAGTGTTAAACTGATCACTGATTTCATCATATTAGTTTAAACAAATCTTGGACAGACTGACAAGTATGTAATTAACATAAGAATATGCCGTATTCCTCTTGGCTTATTTTACTGGCAAATATGGATTTAGTGCAATGTGGCGGCTGCATAATAGCATCCCTTGCATTCTCCCACTCACCGATTCATTTCCACATAATAGGTGGTCATTTCGACAGTTGTGCACATTTTATCTGGATAGAATAACAGTAATGCATTGACGATGTGTTAAATGATTGTTAAAGTAAATACAGCAATAGTACAGTTGAAAGAGATAACTGGCGGCATACCCAAAGGCAGTATGATTGGACCGACCATTTTCCTGCTATATATTAATACTAAATTGAAGTGGCGCACCGCTCGCCGCTGTAGAATGTGAAGATGAAATTTCCGGAGATGTCATAACTTAATGTTGTTTTGTAATATACATATTGTAAATGCAATAAAATAATAACTAAATTTCATGAATTGCTGTGTTTTGTGAAATCTACTTCAATCATTCATGTATGCGATGGACATGTTCACAGGGCTCCCAGTAGTAATTAACTTTATATTCGGGATCATTTGATTCCTTTATTTTATTTTTGTTTGCAATACTTTTGTAAAGTTTATGAGTCATAATCTAATTTACACACATTTTCATCAACAAACTTTCCACTAATTTAATTAACATTTGAAATGATGCACAAGTTAGGTTACAAATATTTCATTTCACCATTATTATAAAAGTAACCTACACTAGTCCTAGGAGCACCGAGTAAGTCCTTGATCTGAGTCATTGGCAGCTCTGTGTTCCTATTATAAACACAGTTCTTTATAGAGCGTTATTTTATTTGAAACCTCCCTTGTA